>PITA01023242.1:0-28576 GCA_004023965.1 Spilogale gracilis
TAAAAAAAAAAAAAAGATTTTATTTATTTATTTGAGAGAGCGAGAGATATCACAAGCAGGCAGAGAGGCAGGCAGAGAGAGAGGAGGAAGCAGGCTCCCTGCCGAGCAGAGAGCCCGATGCAGGCCTCGATCCCAGGACCCTGAGATCATGACCTGAGCTGAAGGCAGAGGCTTAACCCTCTGAGCCACCCAGGCGCCCCTCAAAAGGTCCTCTTTGAAGCATAAACGTGATCTTATCACTCCTGCTTGAAACCTTCCAGTTCTTCCCTTCTAACTTAAGGTAATGTCCAAACTCACTATCATGCCCACAAAGCCTCTGACCCTATTCCTGGGACTCATCCCACTCCACTGTTCTCCTCCAGGAAGGTGCTTCGAAGTCCAAGTGTCTGTCAGCTGTGTGTCCCTCAAACAAGCCACATTGCCTCTCCCCTTGGGCCTTTGCATTTCCTGTGCCCTCCCCATGGCATGCCCTTCCTGTAGGTCCTCCCTCTGGTCACTCAGCTCCCCGCTAATGCTGTTCCCAGAGGCTCCCAGCTAAAGCTGTCCCCAGGTGCACACACACCTCTCACCTGTTGGAGCCTCTCCCCCAGCCCTCGCCAGGTGGTTGTTGACTTGTCATAGGTACTGCCAGCTCCCCGTTAGACTCTAAGTTCCAGGAGAGCTGGCCCCCAGCTAATGCTGTTCCCTGCCACGCCCTGGTATTTACAGGCACGTGAGGGTTACTCATTAAAAGGAGAAGTAAATAACCTGAGTTTTCTCACCTGTGGGATGAGGTGTGCGTGTTATAAACAGTAAATCTCTGTCCCAACGCTCAATGATGTGGTCGAATGGCTGCCACGTACGGGGTTGCTGGATCCTGGAAGAGAGGTGGGGGGGAGGGGGTGGATCACGGCTGAGACTCCGAGCCCACCGTTCGGGGGCTGAACCTTGGCTTCCCCCTCACAAGCGTTTAACCCTGGGCTCTCCATGTGATATCACTAAGCCTCATTTCTCAGCTAAAGAGTAGGGCTGGCAGTTCCCCCCTTAGAGAGTCGTGATGGGAACTAATGTGTGTGAGTTCTCCATCCGGGATGGCTTTATTATTTTGTCATTATCATGAGGAGGAGGAGGCTGATGGTCAGGGTCTAGAAAAGGGGGAAGTTAAAGATGTCTTCAGAGAGGAGGTGGTGTGCAACCTTGAGCTTGGACCGTTTGATGGATCTGAAGGATATTTACCATCAGAAAGGTGGCGGGAAACTATGGAAAGAGCCTAGATGTCCACCAACATCGACAGATGAATGGATAAAGAAGATGTGGTATATATGTACAACGGAATCCCGCGCGGCCGTCAAAACAGAAATCTTGCCATTTGCAATGACATGGGAGGAACTAGAGCGTATTACGCTACGTGAAATAAGTCAATCAGAGAAAGATAATTATCATACGATCTCACTGATATGTGGAATTTGAGAAACAAGACTGAAGAACATAGCGGAAGAGAGGAAAAAAATGAAACAAGGTGAACCAGAGAGGGAGACAAACCATAAGAGACTCTTCATCTCAGGAAACAAACTGAGGGTTTCTGGAGGGGGCAGGGGAAGGGCTGGGGGGCTGGGGGATGGACACTGGGGAGGGGATGTGCTGTGGTGAGGGCTGTGAATTGTGTAAGACTGATGAATCACAGACCTGTACCCCTGAAACCAATAATACACTGTATGTTAATAAAAATAAATAGATTTTTAAAAAGAAAAAAAAAGAACAACGGGTGTGATATTGCTGTCGCTTGTCACGGGCCCACCACCTGATGAGACGCACGGAGGTGTGATCAGCATTACACAGATAACGCAGCAGAAACTCGCAGCGTTGAAGGGATTCGTCCAGTGGTAGGACAGAGAGCAGTCCAGACTGATGTGCTTTCTGTACATGAACATTTTCCATTTGGTGGTTTGCCTCCCCTCCAGCCTAAAGCTCTCAGAAGACAAGGAGGGGCACTTGTCATCTGCACGCCAAGCACGAACACACACAACACCAGCGTGTTGGGCTGACGGGCGTGAATCCCACCTTGACCTTCTTCTTAGCTTTGTGGCCTTACACAGGTCACTCCTTTCTCTGAGGCTCTGTTTGGGGACAAAGGTGGGGAGGAGGAGAGGAGGGAGGGAGACAAGCAGATTTCCTGCTGAGCATGGAGCTCGGTGGTGTTGGATCGCAGGACCCTGTGATCTTGACCTAAGCCGAAATCAAGAGTCAGACACAACCGACTGAGCCACCCAGGCACCCCTGGATACACCCTTCTAATCACCATCAGCATAAGCTCAAGAACATTCCCAGCGCCCAGAGGGATCACTCATCCCCCTCCTGGCCACCGCCCTTCCCACGAAGGTGCCACTGTTCTGCCAGTGACGGTGGATGTTTGGCCTGTTTGTATTTTCTGTAAATGGACTCGTGCAGCCTTTCTAGTTGGCTTCTCTCTCTCCACGTAATGCCTGTGAGACCTCTGGCGCCTTGCCCGGAGCAGCCGCTCATTCCTTTGTGCTCCCGTGCCGCACTCCCCCGTACGCACGCACCACACTCTGCCCATCAGCCTGCGGGGCGTGTTTAGATTGCTTCCTGTTTTGGATCTTGTGAGTAAAGTGCCACCAACCTACCTTCACATGTGTTTGGGGACAGGTGTGCCTTCTTCTCCCAAACACAAACCTAAGAATGAGATGGCAGGTCCCGGGGAGGCATATGTTCCCCTTAGGGGGACACTTCCAAATGGTTCTCTGAGGGGCTGAGCCCTTTACACTCCCCCCAGCATGTGTGAGAGTTCTAGGGGTGACAGCCGGAGTCCTGGGAACTGATCTGCGGACATACTTTGGACCAGGTAGAAGTGGAGAGAGGCAGTGGTGGCCCACACTGGGGACAGGCTTGAGGGGGATTCCACACGCTCGGCTGACAGCCTCACCGGGAACTGTAGTTGCAGGACGCCCTGTGGATGCTTCTCCCGCCGCAGTCAGGGCCCCGCTGCCTGGACGTGGCAGATGCCCAAGGCTCCCCGGGGACATTCTGCTTCTGTAGCCGGGGGGCGGGGGGCACCCTGGAGGAAGAGCTTGGTGCAATGCCCGAGGCGCTTATGGAGTACAGCTGTGGGGCTGGGACACGTGTTAGACCTGCTTGCTAGCCCCACTCATCCTCGCTCTTTGCCTGGGAAAAACTGGGAGGTGCGGATGGGTTAGAGCCTCTGGGGTCTCTAGGTTCAGATATGCAACGGGGCTATGGCCCGTGGGATGGACTCCAGCCAGGGCCTCAGCCACCCCGACCCAGCCTTCCTTGTTGGTCCTCCCTTGGCCCAGCTTCTGCCTGTACCCTCGCATCCGAGTCCCGCTCTGTCCCCAGCCCCCAGTCCCATTTTGGATTACTGCTCCTAGTTTTCACAGGATGAAACTGAGGCTGGAGGCATAGCTCACCTTGCCCTAATGTAGCCTGCTGGTCCGTGGCAGAGTGGGGGGCAGGAGCCTTAAAGCGGGGGCCCCCTCGAGGTCAGAGGTGGGGCTTTCGTGTTTCACATCCACCCGCGCATGGTGGAGGCTTGTGGCTTCAAACTGAGTTGAGAAAGACCCTGAGAGGGGCTCCCAGGAGCTGGGAGGGGCGGGGAAGGGAGGGGACCTCCTTAGAGCGGAGACTCCCTCCCAGCTTCCCACAGTGATGCCAGCAGATGGCTTCTCCGAGCAGCTCCGCCATGCTCTGTCCCCAGCAGGAAATGACAATTGTTAATACCCACTCATGTGCAGGAAAACAAATTAAATACCGCCACCAGGCTCCTGTGCGAGCCGGGGCCAAGCAAAGAGCAGCACGGCAAGTGGGAGCTGAGCCGGTTTCACGATGGCCGTGGGGGCGAGAAGATGGTGTGATGAGAAGCTCACAGGGGCCCACGACACTTCGCCCCGGGACAGCTGTGATGTTACAGGACGGTTGTCCTCCAGGGTCCTCCTGTGGACTCGGCTTCACTGAGATGACCTCTGGGTCTCAGAACTCGAGCGCCCTCGTCTCTCCATCCAGGTGGCTGGACCCCGAATCCACGTGACTCTCTGCAACAGGATAGAAAAGCAAAGACAGGAGATGATATTCTTTGGGTGACCTGCAGAAGCCTGTTCCCAACTGTGAGCTCACTCTTCGTCATCAGTGTCCCATGGTCCATCCGCCGTCCCACACGCTGTCCCACTGCCCATCTTCCCTGTCCCACACAGTGTGGCCTGTGGTCCGTCCTCCTGTCCCACAGTGTCCTGCCTTTCCATCCCACACAGTGTCCGCGGCCTGTCCTATGGCTTGCTGGCTGTGGCTGGGTCCCAGGTCAGACAGCAGAGCCGGCCCTGGCTCCTCTTGCGTTACGGAGTCACTGGGGAGGGTTCCGCGTTTGCAGCTTGGTCTGCATGGAGAAACCCACATGGGCTTTAAAGAAGCCCCCAAGAACCATTCTCCTTTCCTCTGTGTCCTTCACTCTAAGCCAATGGTGTGACAGCTTGGCGGATACAAGGAGCAGCCCTGTCTGGGTTCTAGAACGAGGCATGCCTGCCTGGTCCCCTCCCAGCTGGGCCTCTTGGCGAGTGCCTCAGTTTCTCTGCGCCTCCCTTGTCTTCTCGGACCCAGCATGAAGGGGAAGTTAATCACCGGGTGGGGGGTTATTGGAGTAAGGAATGAAGAGCCCGCCCCTAGGTTCCTACTCCTGCCTGGTGTTCTGAAATGTTAGCATTGATTCTGGGCAGATCTGTGCTTTCTTTCTCCGGACTTTGCTAAGCTTGTTCCCTAAGACTAGAATTGCTGTGTGCCGTCCTCTCAACTCCAATCCTCGCAAACTCTCCGCTTCTGACCTCTTCTCCTGCCCCAGGGGACGACAGTCTTGGGGCACTGTTGCTGGGCTCCGCCAAGGTCAGAGTCAGGGCTCCCCTCGCGCTCTCCCTCCCTACGCCCGTCAACCCGTGATAGCGTGCTCACCTCCCACAGAGGATGCCGCTATTTCTCTTCCGTTCATTCATTCCCTCATTCATTCATTCTCTTGTGCCCCCCCCCTTGTTAACACCTTCCCTGCCCATCAGCAAGCATGCTTGTGTTCAGTCTCTGTGCTCCGGGGAAAAGAGCGTTGCCATTCAGGAGCTCGAAGCTTCGTGTGTTCTGTACCTCACTCTCTTTCTCGTTATTCCATCAGCCCTGGTGATTCTATACATCCTCCCAGTGTTCCTACGGATACACCTCATCTGTGTCCGTCCCCCAACCCTGGCATTCTCTGATTCCTGCCGGTCTCGAGGCATAAAGTGTCCCCTTTCTGTTATTTTAACCTGTGGTTTTGGACTATAAATGCGAGTGGCTTTTCCTCTGCTGAGGAAGCTTCCTCGTTTCTAAATTTGTGCCGGTTTTCTCTAAGGTTGCTGTCTTTTGTGGAGCTACACATTTTCTCAGTGGATTAAATTCTTACTTTCATTTTGTCATTTTAAAAATATGCTGGCATCTCTGTGTTGTTTTCATTCTCAGACTTCTGGCACAGGGCTAATCTTGCTGCTTAAAATACTGAAGTCAACATTTACGGGGTCTCTATTCGTCAGTTGTGCTATGTGCTTATAGAGGAATTCAACCCTCTAGAAGGCGGGTTTTATTCCTCCTGATTCTGTTACTGCTGTTACTCTCCCCCTCCCGGAGGTGGCAGGGAAGCATCGTGCGGCCAGCTGTTCGACAAGGTTACTAGGGTGAGAAGCATCGTGTCCCCTCCCCAGGATATCCACACCTTGGTCCCCGCAACCCGTGAAGGCATTGGCTGACCAGGCAAAAGGGACGTGACAGGTGGAATTCAGTTAAGGCTCTTGCAATGAGAAGAGTGTCCCGCCTCATCTCAGAAGACCCAAGGCCATCACAGGGGCCCTTACAAGGGAGGAGGGAGGCAGGAGGGTCAGAGCCAGAGAAGGAGATATGGTGGGAGAGAGAATGGAAGACCGGAGCGCGGAAGATTCCACACGGCCAGCTTTAAGAAAAGGAGGGGGCCATGAGCAAGAAATGCAGGAGGCTCCTTGTTGACCCTGGAAAAGCCCAGGGAAAAGACTCTCCCCTGGAGGCCCCAGAAGGAGCCCCGCCCTGCTGAGCCTTCGATGGTAGGCTTGTGACCCTCAGAGCTACGAAGTAAGAGAGCGTGTTGTGTAAATCCTCCAAGCCTGCGGTGACTTGTCACAGCGGTGACAGGAATCCCACGCAGCTACACGACCATGCGTAGCCCCGTGGACGCAGCGTAGGGAGCCGGCCCGTGCTCCTGGGGTCAGTGGGGGAAACGGCCCTGAGTGAGCAGTGAGTGTTCATAGGTCTCTCTCGGCTGCTGGCCTCTGAGCCCTGGCCACCGCCCTGGGATGCCTCCTCTCTGTCCCCTTTAGGTGAAACGTATCTATTCCAAGCACTGACGTTTTCCGCAAGGCCATGTGCTTGGGGCCATCCATTCATTCACTCATTACTGGGTAGCAGGCATCGGGACATCCGGCTGTGGGCAGGCTGTACAGAATCTATGTCTAGAAGGGAGACAGCCAGCCAGTCACACAAATCAATGGCAGGTACCGAGTGGCAAGGCTACGGGCCAAGCGCAGAGAGAGCTACGCAGAAGGAGAACCGAGTTTCCATTTGGTGCATCAGGGAGAGTCCGTTGGCGTTGTCCTGTGACTAAGACTATACCAGGCACATAGTAGGGCCTCAAAGACGGTTTGTAAAACAAAACAGGCTGGAGGCCAGTAGGTTACCTGGCCATGTGCCCACAATAGACTAGTGCAGGAGGGGTGGGTCCTGGGGCCCCAGAGCCCAAGGAGCAAGCGTGAGGCTTTGGAAGCTCACCACAATTGCCTAGTAACTTGCAGCCTTGCTGAGTGTCTTTACCACTCAGCCTCATGTCCTCACCCACAAAATGGGGGTGATCATAGGGCTCACCTCCCAGCCCAGGGTTATGGTAAGGATTAACTGGGGGGAAAAATAAGAAAATATAGAAAATCATTTGCAGAACATGTGATTGCATGGAGAGACAAGGGCCGAGTTGGGCTGGGCAGAAGGAAGGATGTTTGTGGAGGTCTGAGTGGGGGCCCCAGGGTGTGTGGGGGATGGGCATTGAGGCTCCCTTGGGAGTTCGTGGAAGGTCTATGCGCCAAAGCATGACCTCATCTGCACAGGCTTCTTCTAAGATCCTGCTGGGCCTTCAACGAGGTCATTCTGGCTGCAGAAGACAGGGCTAGACCGGGCGAGAGGGCAAGACAGGAAGCAAGAGGGTGGCAAATACAGGGGTGGGGGCGGCAGTGGATTCCAGATTCATCCTGAACTTAGCGGAGACGGAGGGCAAGGAGCCCTTGTCAGGGATGACTTCGCCCATGCGAGTAATCGGTGGGAGACACTTCATTCGCCAGCAGGTGAGAAGAGCAGGAACCAGCGGGGAAATACCAAGAGCTTCGTTCTGGGCAGTTCGGGAGATGAGGCGCATGGAACACAATGAGAAGAGGATGGGAGGCTAGGGGGCGCTACAGCTTCCAGGATCCATGGCTTAGGGTACTGGCCTTGGGCCCCATAAGTGTATGGGATGGGGTGGGAGGGGAGGACAGGATGCCACCCCTTATTTGGGGGGGTTGCTGTGACATGTCAAGGAGAGGGACACCCAGTTAAGACTGTGTCTTGATGTGGCCAGAAGAAAAGAGCAGGTTTATCCGTTCGTGAGAACCTTTGGAGGGGAAGCAGGGACCGCTGTGCATTTGGGATGGTCTGTACTTTGTTGAGGGCGCAGATCCCCTGGGACTGTGGAAGGCTCCAGAAACTGTCGGGCTGGAAATTGTCTGATGTCCTAGAGCGGAGGCTTCCTTCCCCGAGGCCCCGCAGAGGGGATGCAGTCGGTTCTCTGGGAACCAGGTAGCTGCCCGGTTTCACCCCTCAGACCCCGCCCTTGCCCCCCCGAGAGAACCCAGGGACCCCCCACAGCGGACGGATTGCTTTTCCTCTCTCTCCTCTTCTGCCACTTCAAGGACACCCGAAAGCCCTATACCCTGCGATGCCGCCAAGAAGAACCTTCCCCAGCTGCCATCACCACCTGTCCCTGCTTTTCTGCCAAAAGGCCCCTTGCCCTGGTGCAGGGGCTAGAGCGCGTGGTCAGAGGTCTCCGGGCCACGGGGTCTTCGGGTGGTTTGTGCACCCCTCCCTCCCCCTCTCCCTTCCTGCTCCACCTCGGGACTGATGCTTCAGTACCCTCACCCTCCCGTGTGCCTCTCTGGCCCGGTCCCTCTCCGCGTCCCCTCCTCCCTTCCCTTCTCCATTGACATCATCTCCTGGTTCCCCGCCCGCGTGGTCATGCGGCCCTGAAGCCCCAATATGGCAGGTGCAGCAACATCAACGTGTACGCTGTCCCCAAGGGGCTGACAGTCTGCGGGGGATACAGGCTAGGAAAGCCCTTGGGGGGCAGGGGCACAGGCAGGAGTCACTGGGAAAACGAAAGACTGCTTGAACTGCTATAGCCAGGAGGGTAAAGGAGAGCCTGACCCGGTGATGGGTGGGACCCGGGCGGAGGGGTGCTGCAAGTCCAGTGGGAGAGAGCCAGCACCCAGGAAGCGGGGACCTGGGAGGCAGGTGAGAGCGAAGCAGGCAGGTAGGGATGTGGGCTCCTCCTGAACCGCTGGGTCCCCACTAATGGGGTGTAACAGAAGCAGGAACACGACACAGTGGCCTTTTGGAAAGTGGGTAGACAAATACGGGTAGAAAGCTGGGGAGGGGGGCTGTGGAGAGCACCCTTAGAGGAGGGAGGGGACAAGGCAGGACTTAAGGTGGTGGCAGCTGGCAGCCTCATGCCCTCTTGACTTTGCCCCTGGGTGGCGGTGGCTGTGGAGGGGAGGTGTGAAAGATGAGGTGGGCAGGGTGGTGAGGGGTGGTGCTGGGGGGGCTGGTGAGGCCCGAGCAGGGGACGCTGCAGGGAAGAGACAGCACTGCCAGGGAAGAGGGTGGCCTGTGGAACAGGGGGTCAGGGCTATGAGGCAATGGAAGATTCCAAGAAGGGGCCGAGAGCGTGGGCACAGTCCCAGGGAGCCTGAGGCCCTGGGGGCCTGCCCCTCTGCTTGCTCTATCCTTCCCCTGATGGAGTGATCAATCAATCCAGCTTGCTCCTGGACGTCCAGGGACAGAGGGAACCAGGGCTGGGCATAGAGGGAGGTGGTGAAGCCTGGGGTGGGACAGAGGCTCCACAGCCCTTGGCACCCCCTGCCTGTCCACCGGCCCTCGCCCGCCAGACCCCCGCAGGGCAGCTCTGGGCCAAGGGCGTGCTCCTCCCTCCGTGCTTCCCTAACACGTGGCACCCGGAGCACCTCTTGGGACCGTGGTGACAGAGGGCAGAGGGGAGGGCTCAGAGGAGCCCACAAGGCTGTCAGGGATTGGGGTGTATATGTGGGGAAAAGCTTTTCTCCTGAGATGGCGCTCGCCGCTGCTCTCCCCGCCGCCCTCCAGCAGATAGAATCATACTGTGTCACCCTGCTCCTCCCCACGTCCAGACCTAGTTCAAACGTCCCTCCTCCAGCTGGCCAGCCATCTCAGCCCTGGGATTGGGGATGGTGGGCACAGACGCGCTGTCCTTCTACGATTCCGAGCAGACGCTCCAATGAGGGCATCTCACCAGCTGCCCTGGGGGTCTGGAGAGGAGCGAGGAGGGCCTCCTTGGGGAGAGCTCCAAGCAAGCAGACTGAATATGCAAATGATCCCCCTATGGGGATGAGGAACGGTATCCCCGGGGAAGGGGGTGCTTAAGGCACCAGACCTCGGGCTGTCACGCACAGGTCACGTGCTGGTCCTGCTTCTTCTGAGGCATGTGGCTAGGTGACCTCAGCCAGCTTCCTTGCCGTGTAAGTTCACGTGCCTGGGTTCCGGCCAACAGCGGAAGGCAGGTAAGCGGATTCTTCCACTTCTGAGTCTGGCCCCTGAGTCCTCTCCACCCTCCTTCCCCCTGGAGGTTAGGACCCAAGGTGCCCTCCTGAAGGTCCATAGAGACTGAGCGACGCCTGGAACAGAGCATCCCCCGAGCACCCCCACCCCCGGATGGCTACGTGAGCACAGACGAGGTCCAGCCCTCTGGGTTCAGCCGCTGATGTGGGGACTCTCTGTTACGGTAGCAAACGTCATCTTAACCAGTAGAGGGTCAGGGAAAATGGAGGGATGGCATTAAGCACAGTGTGAGGGCTGAGAGGGGAGAGGGATGGCAGGGCGGCATGCAGAGGAGATAGGACAGGAGCTGTTGTCTGAACCCGGCCGTGGAGGACCATGGATCTCAGGCAGCAGGCTTGGACTTTGTGTTACTCCAAAATTCAAATGATGAGGCCCCAGGACGATGGTACTAGGAGGCGGGGCCGTTGGGAGGTCACGGGCGTGGTGCCCTCATGGATGAGACCAGCACCCTTGTAAGAAGTGACCCAAGAGATGACCTCTCTCTCTGCCGTGTGAGGGCCCAGCAGGAGGCAGTGCCCACAGGAGATGTCTTCCAAAGAGCTTTCCCCAGGCACCACGTCTGAGGGCACCTTGATCTGGGACTTCCCAGCCCCCAGACCATGAGGACTGAGCCTCTGCGGTATTTTGTCCTAGTAGCCTGGACTAAGACGGGGATCTTAGTGGTCAGGACTGAATTTTGGAACTATAAACCTGTGATTAAATAAATGAAAGGACCCCCATATGTGGAAACACTCTTCAATCATTAAGCCAAACAAGGCAGAATAGTAGTTTGGGACCTGAAAAGATGGCTTTAATCTGTTAAGTGAAAAAAAGAAAATGCAGCCCGTCCAGCGGTGTGTTTCACACAGACCTGTGGTCAGTGGCGTTCCTGGCCCAGTTCCGTGCCCCTCCCTTTCTGCGCCCTTGTCCTTGAACTTCACGGTGCCCTCCCACTGTGGCTGGAGCACGCCTGCATGCCCGAGCACCAGCTTCGGCATGTGATTGACTCTGCCCACGGAATAGGATGGGAGAGATCGGGGACCGGTCCTGACCGTGCTTCCCCTTGGCCCCTGGTACCCATGCTCGAGCCATGGGAAGGGCATTCTCAGGTTAGCCACTGGTCCCGGGAGGAGAAGAGCGATGTATAACGTGCCAAACTAACCTCCCCAGCCAAGATCAGCAGAGCCTCCCGGCTGAGCAGCAGAGCCTCCCGGGTGATCCCTCCTGGACCCACAGACCGTAGTCAGCGTACCACTCATAAAATAAACAATTGTCGGGTTAGGCCGAGTTCTGGGATGGTGTGTTACGCAGTGTTCTTTTGTGGGCATAGCTGACTGGTACCCTATCTATGCGTGTATTTAAAAATCTGGAAGTCTGGGTGGTTGAATTTGGAATAGTTTCTTCTTTGTATCGGCCCTATTTATTTTAATGAACATATGCCTTAACTTTTATAATAACAAAAAATGAACAAATTCACACTTTGGAGTCATTTGGAGATAGCCTGGGAAAACAGATTCATGGGGGAAGGACCGGAGGCCTGGAGGAACGAGACGTCCATTGGGGAGGGTTTAGCAGGAACGCTGCGAGCCTGAGCCCAGCCAAGCCCGCCCGCTCCACGACGGCATCCTACGCCTGCGTTCGCATTCCACACCCTTCCTTTTGAAGACCTAGTTTCAAAGTGAGCAGTCTCGCTGAAAAGAGGTAATCTAACACATCCAGAAACCAAGGACAGCTAGTGGCTTTTATCAGGAAGCATTTTCAATTTAATGGGGGACAAAGAGGTATTTCCAAAGATGGAAGTTTGGAAACTGGGAAGCTGGAAGATGTTTTTGGTCTGGGAGAGAAAGTACTTCCTTATCCATTCCCATCCTATTGCACAGATCGAGGCTCCTACCTTCCCCACTACCCAAACTGCACCCGTGAGCTTCTGATGCTCCTCAGGCCACTAAACAGCCCAGCACGAGGCACTTGCCTGTGACATCAGCTAGTGGGGAAGGAGGGAGGGACATTGTAAGTCAGATTGCAGAAATCCCATCACACCTAAGCTTTCCATGTCTGGAGCAAGGATATAAGATTAATATAATATAATATAATATGATATGATATGATATGATATGATATGATAATAATATAATATAATAATAATATAATATAATATAATAATATAATAATAATATGGTATGATACAATATACCGAGGCAAAGGAACGTGAGGGATCAAGATCTCAGAGAGAAGGGGATTCATGTTCTATATCTCTTTCCTCAAGACATTTGCTGATTCCTAAGAAGCATGAAGCAAGAAGCTGAGAAGCCAACAGAGGGTGATGGTTAACAGAACTATCAGCATTCTCACAGAACTGGGGAAACAAAGAAAATCAGGGTGACTAAGGCAATCAGGCTTTGAGGGTCCGTGATTCGGGAAAGAAGAGAGGCAGAGAGACACACAGCAGCTGTGCCCCTCAAGCGATTTACCGGTTTACAAGCCACCTGAGCTCAGAGGATGAGAAACTGAGCAGAAAGTGGCTGCCAAGAGGCTGAGAAGGTAATCAGATATTTTGGCAGTTTCTCGGTGCCGGAAGACAAGCATTGGCGTTGAGGACCCACCAGGGAGGAGTGGTCTGATGAACAACGGAGACTCTTTCCCAGGAACCAACCCTACAGGGCTCCGCCAGAGGGAAAGCGTAAACTTGAAATACACCAAGCATTACAAAAACCGAAATACAACCTCGAATCGGCTCCACCCCTATGTAAGCACCTGTCAAAATCTAAAGCAATTTCTTTCTGGAGGAAGATGAACATTATCCAGAGTCCTTGAAATTTTTAGACAATGTCTGACATTCAGTAAGAAATCACCAGGTATACCAAGAAAACAAAAGTAGAAGAAAAAAGTGACAGTAGAAACAGGCCCCCAGATAACCAGAAACGAGAATCATCAGACATGAAAACCGCAATATAAGTGATTCGTGTGTTCAAGAATAGAGGTGACGGTGGAGAATCTTTAAGAGAGAATGGGAATTTATAAAAATGGATCCACTGAAAATTCTAGAATTGAAAAACTCAGCGCATAAAATTAAGAAGTCAGTCGATGAGTTTAGTAGGTAATTGTTGGTAGCTGAAGATGAATGAACGGGAAGACGCCTTTGCATAAAATATCCAGAGAGAGAAAAGAGAACGGAAAACCTAGGAGAGTGCGTGAGATGGCCAGGAGGTGGGAGGGTTGTAACGGGTGGGATAGGAGTCCCACCGGAAGTTAGACAAAGCGCCGTCATGTACCGCCCAGTGTTGTGCATCAGAGAGGGTGCTGGTGCCTTGCTCTCTCAGCCCCCAGAACTGGAGAAAATGGACACCTGTGGGTTCAGCCCCCCAGTCTGCGGCATTTTGTCAGAGCAGCCCAAGCTCAGACACTCGTATAGAAGGGAGAACAGATGGTCCCTTTTTCCCTTGAGGAGTTGCCTTCTGAAAGACTTACTTCTCATATCCCATCCGCACTGGCCTGTGGGATTCTCTGGCATCCCAAGCTCTTCCCTCTGCCCGGGAACAACTACGGCAACCACCTGCATGGATCTTTCCTTCCTCCTTCAGGCCCCAAGACTGCTCAGGAGCACCTGCCTTCCCCACCACCTTGAACACCGTCCTGCCCTATTGTTCGAGATACCCTATATCTGTCTGTGATCAGCTCTCCCCCCAGGAATGGATTTCCATGACTGAGCAATCTATTGTGTCCATTGTTCTGTCCCCAGTAGGGGTTTGAGATATATTGAATGAATGAATGAATGAATGAATGAATGACACATTGGATGGCAGAGCAAAGGATGGGGAAGACCTGGATCCTTGATGGCATCAATGAGCTTCTGAATCCATTGGTCCTAGAGGAGGTCGCGCAGGCTCATTCCCTCACTGGGGATCCCATTTGAGGTGGGGAGCTGTGGTACCACCCTCCACTCCTTTTTCTTCCCTGAACACCCTGTGCTCAAGCTCAGCTCGCCGACGGTCTGCTTGGGGTGTGGGCTCTCCAGCTGTCCTTGCAGGGGATACCTGCTCACTATTTTGACAGTTCCAAGTGGCCCCGCCTCCCTGACCACAACGTCCAAGTTAGCTTCCTCCCCACTGACCTGCTTATTCCCTTCACAACACATGCGCTTACTTGGCTGCTCTGTGTCCTCTCCCGCCTCCCCGTGCTCCCTGGGATGTGATGAAACCCCATCAAATCTCTTCTCACCAATTCCTCATGGCCTAGAGGGGCTCCTGGCACACAGTCGTCGCTCAATAAATGTCGGTAAGCACGTAGATCTCTGTTTTATCGAAAAGCAAGCAAGCCCAGAGGGGTTAAATGACACATCCCAAGCCACACTCTTAATATCGGGTTTAGCACCTGATGCCAGAACTTCCTTCACGGAACCTAAATACTTCCCCCAAAAAAACAAAAAAGAAAAAAGAGCATGGAGAAAGAAGGCGAGGGAGCTCCAAAGCTCCTGGGAAAAAAAAAACAAAACATGGGGGGAAATCTTTGCTTTGCTTGGTGCTGAGAAGTGAATCGTAAACCTGTGTCCATTATATAACTTTCTTTCATAATGGTTTATGCTGAGGATCATGGAAATTTGCAATCCGGGGGTTGGAAGGTACCTTAAGATGCATCTAATACAATGGCCAGCTCCATGCTTTAACCTCTTCCCCAGCAGGCGGTGCAGGGTGCAGCGAGGAATTCCTTGCTTTGAATCTGCCCTAGCGAGATCAAGGCTGTTAAACTGTTTCCAAAATGCGAGCCAGTGCCGTAGAGTAGGAGCGGGAGGGGCTTCTCACAAGTTTTTTAGGCACCAACCTCAGGGTTTGGATTCTGGGCATCGATTTTGAATATTCAGGGTCCGGTCTTGGCTATTTCCAGTTCTAGAGAATGTTCCAGAAGAGCAAGCGAGCTGATAATGGATCTCGGAAGAAGCCAGGAGTCTATGGGGTTGGCTTTGCCCCTGAGCCCAGGTTTGTCTTTCTTCAGCTTGCGAAGAGCCGTTGCGGGCCCCCCATCCTCACCGGGCCCTGGAGAAGGGACAAGTGCTTGTCACTTTCTTCAGCTGGTTCCAGGCAGTGGGAAGGTTTTGCTGGCTTGCGAGGGGCCCGCAGTGACTAAGACGGTGAAAATAGCAGCTGAAAATGTCACACCCACCTCCCACCTCTCCAGGAAAAAAGCGAGCCATTGGCCCAGGGAAACGTAGCCTGGGAGCCAAATGAAGAAGCAACAGTTTATTTATGGCTGGAGGCGAGGCTTCCCTCGGAAGGAATGTTGCTGGTGACTCTGCTGTCCCCCCGACAAACAGATCCTGGCTGGATCTCTGTGAAGACAGCCCCGTCCATTTCACTTCCGGGGTGGGCGGGGACTGGCCCAACTCACCAGCAGGTCAGCCATGCAAATAAGATGTGCCAGGCACAGCCCATCGCCTTCAGCCCTCATTTATCCAGAGGAGGTGACTCCCGCCTTCCTGGCTGCCTTCCAACGCGGATGTGAAATTTTTTAACAAATAAAGGGTCCATCAGCTTCCACCTTTTGCCTGGGTTGTCCTGACCTTCTTGGGATCTTATCTGATGAAGGGGAATGGGGGGCCACCCCACCGCTCATGGGGCTCTGAGCAGCTGTCCTTTGGTCCTCACCCCCCAACAGGAACTTACTGGTCTCGCTCCCTCGGGTCTGACTGCACTGTCCCTTGCTACCCTCAGGGAGGCCAAGACGCCGCCTCCTGGCAACCTGGGCTGGGGTTCTCTGCAGGGCAGGGCATCCTGACCAGCACGGATCTTAGTCAGAAAGGGTCAAGCACCGAGAATTTGTAACTGGGTGATTCAGAGCAGGAAGAAGGGTGGACTGCCGTTGGCTCCACCATGCGGGAAAGGAAGACAGATCCTCGCCCTCCCCGCCCCCCACTCTCCCACACCCAGGGCAGAGATGAGGCAGCTGAGCCCCTCCCGGTCACCCCGAGGGCATCACCGTGCTGCCTAACCTCCCTCCTGGGGAGGACTGGAGGACTTGGGCTGGGCCCCAAACACTGGGGTTCTGGTCATCAGTAAGAAGCCTTTGAAACCAGTCCTGCTTGTGACGGGAGTGACCCCCAAGGAGGCAGGTGTGGTCTGGTGAGAAAACAGTACAGCTCTTAGCCAGACACACAGGAGGGGCCGGGAGAGGGGGGGAGGCGGCTGGAGACGAATGTACACGGAATGGGGGTTAAGGACCCTGGGGATGCTCCCTGGTCAGAGCAAGGACCTTGAGGCTGATGATGGCTAGGGTTTACTGAGGCCCTCTTACATGCCAGCCAGCTCCAGCCTTCAGGGGTTCACTCGGCCTGATTAACGACGACCTCCTGATCTCCAAATCTGCTCAGATCCTGCTCTTGACCCGGAAGCTGAAGCTCAGGGATGTGAAACATACAGCCCAAGAGACTTTGTGCCGGTGGCTGAGTCGTACTGGGGTGTGTGTGTGTGTGTGTGTGTGTGTGCGTGCACGTGCGTATGCACATGACAGAGAGCCTGTCATCATTTCCTGATGTCCATCCTTTCTTAATCTCCGTTTCTTGATTTCCTTCCCCTCTAACACTGCAGTCTCCACAACATAACTGTTGGAAAAATGTGTTTATTTCTTTTGGATTTACATGTTAGATCAAGAAGACTCCAGACCTTAAGTTCTTTTGACTTTCATAGTGCTGTACCTTGCTTTGTAGTTATTGGATTCATAAGAAACAGAAAAACAAAAACAAACCAGAAAACCTCAAATCCAGCCCCAGAGACTCGGGGATCCTCCCCGCATACAGGGTCAGACCGGGCAGGGGCTTTGGGAGAATGTCTTGCCCGGTGCCTCCCTTACTGGCAGCTTGGGGAAGCTGGGGAGGTCAGCCTGTGGCCCAGCCAGAGCCAGAGCCCTCTGGCAGCTCTTCTGTGACCTCCCCCGGGGACCCCCGCCCACTGTCCCTGTCACACCCGTCACAGCTGACCCTCCCCTTCTGTGTAGAAACCGCTGTCTGGTCCCTTGCTAATGACGCCTGAATTTATCCGAAATCCATCCCTGCCACTCAGACCTCTCCACGCATTCATTTGAGAGACCTTCTCGAGGTCGTCCCCTGGGCTCCAGCCCCACACAAACAGGCGATCCCCACCCCCAAAAGTGTCCCTCATCCAGTGGCTCCCATGTGACCCACCGATGACCTGGTTGCTCTTGATGGAACCCCCAACATCACAGTCCGCACCTGTCCCCCTCTTTCCCTCCTCTGCCCTCCCACATCCTCCATCTGCTTCTCCATGCTTCTCTCAAGCCCATCCACCACTCCAAACCTCACTAGAAATGTCCCCACTGTCCCCACTGTCCCCACTAGGCTGAGGTTTCAGGCCCATCCTCGGGGCTGTCTCTGTCCCTGCTCCTGGTCAGGGTCCTGGGGATGACTTGAGATCCAGAGAGAGATTTTAGAATCCTCGGCTCCCCCCGCCACCCCACCCTGGGGCTTGGTGTGCACATGGGTGGGGGCAAGGGGAAGGGGGGGCACTCAGGTGCGAGTGTCTGACTCTGAGAACCAGGGGGGTGGGTGGCACCCCCATTCTTGGGTACAGGACTTCTTCCCAAGGACAGATTCCATCTGGACACCTGGATTTTGAAGGTCTGGGAAAACTTCACTTTGAGAGTCTCTGTTCCCCATTGGTGTAGCATTCACGGGTTTTCAGACGTAGATTCAGAAGTCACTGGTGATGTTAGACTTACCCGGGCTGGGGTTCTCTGCAGGGCAGGGCATCCTGACCGGCATGGATCTTAGTCAGAAAGGGTCAAGCACTGAGAATTTGTAAGTGGGTGATTCAGAGCAGGAAGAAGGGTCGACTGCCGTTGGCTTCCGTTAGAACCAGGAGAAGACAGAACTTTATACGCAACTGATGATAAAATCCTCATGTCATTCCAGAGAGATCTAAGTGTACTCACAACAACACGGATGCATCTCCCAGAAATGATGTCAAGTGAAAAAAAAAAAAAAAAGCAGGCGCAAAAGAGTCTGGACTGTATTATGTTATTGATGTAAAGTTCCCAGAATAGGCACAAAGTAATTTTTTGTTAAGTAAGCTCCACGCCCAGTGTGAAACCCAACACGCGGCTCCATCTCACAACCCCGAGATCACAACCTGAGCCGAGATCAAGAGCCGGATGCTTAATGACCTGAGCACCCAGGCACCCCCAGCAAACTAACGTTTAGGGATAGAAACCAGAGCAGTGGCTGCCTCTGTGGGAGTGGTGGGGTTAGGGAGTGGAGGAAGCAGGAGGGACTTTTCTGGGCTGCTGGGAATGTTCTAGATCTTTATTGATTATCTGGGTTCATGCACCGTCAAAACTCTGGAGACTTATGCTTTTACAGTCTGTGTCTTTCACAGCTTGTGGACAACTTGTATTTAAAAGATAAAGAAGAACAGCTCTAGGGGCCCCTCCTCTCTATGTAAATGTGTCCCATGAAGGGCAACCCAGTGCCCACTTTGTAAGACATAGCCTGGTGACAACTGGAGGACCCCTCTGGTATGTTCCCGGGGAGGCCTGGCCGGCTCCTCCTCTCTGGCCACCATGCATCCAGTCTTCCAGGGGCCAGTGACCCAGGGTTGTGGGGTGGCCAAGGGACTAGCGCTGTGATGGATAGGGGCTTGGGGTGGCAGGAGTAAAGCTCCCACGAAGGACTCTCGCTGTCAGCAGCTTGCACTATTTATAGGTTGCTGATGTCTTCCGTGCGGTGATTCATCCTTTCTACTTAAATCCATCAGTATCTTTAGAACGCAAAGCAGGGCATTGAAAAACGCCCTGCAAATGGGTAGGGGGGTTGGCGGAGGGGAGGTGGGCTGACAGATGTTTACAACCCAGACCAAGAACCAGCGATTTGGGGTCCTGGAGTTTCTAACTTGGAAGTTCAAGGATTGCTGAGCTTTCCCCCAAAACCCACACACAACTGTACACACACACACACACACACACACACACACTGACCTCTGTTCTTGCTCTGCCCAAGGGACCACACACAGAACCAGCATACCTGGTGGCTCTCTTCAGCCATCATAGACTTTTCTTTGGAGGGTAGGTGTGATCTGGGGAACAATCAAAAAAATGTCAATGAGAAAAGCCTCAGTGTGAGGGCAGCTGGACACACCCTGGTGACCCCCCGCGGGCCTTGTCTGTGTAATTCCCTCTCCTCGCATGCCGCAGGCCCCGTGGCTTGCTTTCCACCAATAGAACATGGCAGTGGTGACAGGTTTCACTCCTGCGATCCGGTTACGTTATTTGGCGTTTGCATCCCCTCATGGCAGATAGCAGCCAAGAGACCCTGACTTTGAGGGCTAGGGATGTGCAAGGGGCCTGTGGTCAGGACTGGGGGGGGGCCTCTGGGAGCTCAGAGTGGCCCCCCAGCTAACACCCAGCAAGAAGGCTGATTGCCCCAGTCCTGTAAGTGCAGAACACCAAATGCGCCTGCAAGGGGACCCTGGGCTCTGATGAGACTGCAGGTCGGCGGACAAGCTCTCGGTGGCGACTCCTGACCCCCCGAGAGCCATGAGTCAAAAGCCGCTGAGTCTGTGGGGATTTAATACACAGTGGGACGAAGCCGGTGTGAGGGCTTCGCCACATTATATCGGGGGAAGCGATTCTCCTCTGCAGGCGTGTGTGCGTGGGGGCTTCTGGGGGACACACAGGAAGCCAGTGAGAGGGTCCCGTCGTGAGCGCGGGCGGCTCTGTCTCTACACCGCGGCTCGCTCTGCGGTTTTGAAACATACAAATGGGGAACGGTGCTCAGAAGGTGAATAGCTGATGGGGACAGTCAGTGGTAGCTAACAGTTGCGGGGGGCTACTGTAGGCACTGTGTATGAAATAACTCGGTTAACCTTACCCCCACCCCCATCCCCACCCCGGGAAGTGAGGGCGGCTATCACTTGCATCGGGCAGACAGGGAAACTGAGGCCCATACACTTACATACTTGGTGCACTTAGGCTCACAGAATCGCCCCAGATCTGGGATGTGGGTGAGCCCCCTGGGCTCCAGGCCTGAGCCCTTCCCTGCTCAGCCCCCATCGGCTGGGTCTCACTGGGCAGCGACACTGGAGGTACCCAGAAACCTGCTGTGGGAAGGGCAGGAGCCACTCCAGGTGCTGGGGACATGGTGGGGGCGGGAGCCTCGCTTGCCACACCGTGGGTGCCGACTAACCCCCCCGCAGAGCTCTGGAGACTCCAAACCTTATAACCTGCCGTTAACGCAACCGCCAGGCTGGGAGGAGGCTCCTCTACCGGCCGGGCACTTCCTTGCCTTGACCTTTATAATTGACATCCCACGCCTTAGCACCAGCTCAGTCTCCTGAGTCTCCTCGGTTGAAGATTCCAATGGAAAACCTTTGATTAAAAAAAAAAAAAAGTTCTTCTAAAAGGACTTTGTGTATCCCACGAAGAGGGAGACATTTCTAACCTTGCTAGTTTACGTATGGAAGTTGGGTTTCATCAGTTTCTATGTCGTTACATTATTTTTGGAGGGCCATATGTACGGATTGCCTCATAGGCCCCATTTCTGATCTCGCGTGTTTTTCTATGGTGAATAAAAACCACAGTTTATAAATCGGGCAGATGACGATGGTGAAGCCACGACAAAACCCCACAGCTTATGTCTTCCTTTTTTTTCTCATCTGATTTTCCTGAGAAGATAGCTCTCCAAACAACATCTTTAGGAGCTAAGAGGCCTGTGTTCCTGCTAATATTACTCTCAAGCCCAGATACACCTGCAGAATATTTCTGCTGTTTGTGTGTCTCCCAGCAGTGAAGAAGCCTTCTTACAGCCTGCCTGTCCCCACCCATGCGGTCTTCATTTTATTCGTCTTCTCTCTCCCTTCCCTTCCCCTGATGGGGTGTCTCGAATAATGATTACAAGGTGAGCAGAGCAGAGGGGTCCAGGATCCAGAGACATCAAAATATCACTCCTGGGTTGGCCACTCTTATTAGCTGTGTGTCCTTGGGTAGTTGCTAAACCTCTCTGATGCTTAGGTTCCTTACTGTCAGTCGGGTCACCTCTACATTTGCATAGTGCTGCTGGGATAGATGAAATCTTTTTTCTTTTGCTTAAGATTTTATTTGTTTATTTGAGAGAGAGACAGTGAGTGTGCAAGCAGGGGGAGGAGAGGAGAGAGAATCTCAGGCAGACTCTGTGCTGAGCGGAGCCTGACGCAGGGCTGGATCCCACGACCCTGAGATCATGACCTGAGCCAAAATCGAGAGTCAGATGCTTAACCAACCGAGCCACCCAGGCGTCCCCGGCATAGACGAAGTCTCTACAGAAGACGGCTGCTAGACAATCATTGTGAATAGTCCTGAGCCAGCCCTCAGCCCAGCGGGACTAGACTCGGGTGAGCCTCCTCCATTGGATCGTCAGCATGCCCACTAGGTCACCAGGAGTCCTTCTCTGCGACGTGAACAGGTGGCTGTGGTCAGGCACACAGGGATGGTCCCCGGGCCTGGAAGTGTGTGCTGTGACCTGCCTCCCTGATCCTGGTGGACTGGTCCACAGGACGACCACTCATTCCAGTTACCTCCCTTCTCTCCGGAGCTAGGAGGATTCCGTAGTCACCACTGTCCCTCCCTCCCCCTCCTCCCCAGCTCCTGGTGGATACAGGAAGGGGAGCCCACCACTGAGCTGTGATGTCTGACTCGGGCCTTAAAGGCAGGTAGGGGTTGTCTGGGCAGAAGAAAGGAAGGGTAAAAGGAATGAGCACCATGGGACACTAGGGGGAAAGTGCAGGGACTGGCAAACTAGGGGCTGTTGAGGAAATCCAGGAGGCATATTCGGGGGCCAAGAGGTTGGCAAGGTGTCAAAAACCAGACTCAACTCAGGGCCCCTGCTGGTGGGCTCGGCATGGAGTGGGGTCTGACACCCCCCAAGACCAGGACCATCTCATCCAGCCGCTGACCGCCACCCTTTGCACACAACAACTGGGCCATAGAACAGCTCAAGTGGACCCCAGTCAGGTCTGGGAATTCGGGAGGCCCCCCGCCCCCACCGTGCACCTGCCTCTCCGGCATCCAGAAAGTTGCAGTCAGCTCTACATCTCCCTGCATTTTACACTGAATGTGTGTCCTTTCCGCTCACTTTGTATCTGTCTCTCTCGGGAGCTGGCAAACAGAGGCCCCTGGGGTGTTTTTATTTTCCTGGAAGCTGAGAAAACTAATGTGTGCTATGTGCTTTAGCACCGTAACTGCATTATTTAAAAACCAATTTCGCATCCTTTTAAACATGGCGAAGTCACGATCTTGATTCAAGGACTCCAGCACGGAAGGTGTGGTGCGGCAGAGGGGTCTTAGGGAGACAAGGGAAAAGAAAAGGTAAAATGCATCTGGGTGTGGAGACCCACAGGAAGATAGATGCCTGGTGGGCAGGGCGGAGCTCCGAGGGATCCTAGCGTTAGTCTCAAGCGAAGGAACCAAGTTGGACGTTACCCTTTGAGCGCAGCCATGCGTTCGGGGGTACAGGCTCTGAGGTTCCCTGGGAATTACTGCAGGAGCCCTGTCTACATAACCCCAATCCAGTAAATGCTCCTTGGGTCTCCTCTACTGCTTATTGGGCAGAGGGTGGGGCCCCAGGGTGGAGTATGGGTCAGCCAGGGGCGTGAAGTGTCCTGGACTTACAGGATCTTTGCGTCCTAGACTCAGAAGTCAGAGCCCGTCCTGCCTCATGTCCACCTGAAAGCCAGCCCCCAGCAAGGCCTCAGGGGCCTGCAGACCTGGAGCTGGCCTTATCCCGCCTCCCAACACACACCAGGGACGCTCTGAGCGCACCCCTTCCCCAGCACACCTGGCTGTCTGCCACCCCCGAAGAGGAGAAGCCAGGATGTCCCTTTCCCCGCCTCCCATTGCCTCCCAGCCCACGCCTGCCCTCCACCCCCCACCACATTCTCAATTGCCTATGGGTCTTTTCCCCCTTCTGCTGAGAACTATCCTCCCCTTCTTCTCATATTTCAAATCTCAATTTAAATGACACTTCCATGGGGAGCCCCTCATGACATCCTGGCCCCTGGATGACAGTGACCCCCCGCCCTCAACCCCAGCCAGGGTTACAGAGCCTGGCCTCCAGGGCTCCACGGCCTGGTGTGGCCGACTGAGCCCGGCTGGGCGATGACAAGGCGGCACTGGGCGTACCCAAGTTCTGAGAAGGGCAGCCCCTTCGTGGCTCTGAGTCGACTGAACAGGAGAGAAAGAGAATGTTAGAGGCAGAGGGCCCAGGGTACGCAGGGAGTAGGCAAGGGAGTCTCCCAATGTAGGGGCTGATCTCAAGGTACGTGGTGGGAGCAGGGGGGATGACAGAGGGCTGGGTGGGTGTAATGGGACCAGGGGTCATTCCATAGGCCGTCATGGAGAGCCCAGGCTCCCACCCCGGTCAGCCTCCCTCCTAAGGGTGCAGTGTGAGCAGAGGGCAGACAGCACCCCTGGAGTCCCCGCAGAGCGATGCGCTGGTGCAGGGAGCTGGGGAGACCTGCCCCAGGAGGCCGGAGGGTGAGCGGGCACCCAGGCACCCAGAGACCTGGAGACCGTGCTGCTAGAGACAGGATGGGCTGCATGTAGGGCCTGGGGAGGAGCTGGGGCCCTGCCCGCTGGGGCTTTGCCTTAAACAACCAGGCCAGGGCGGCCTGTGGAGCGGCAGCTTGGAGGGAGGGGACCGGGACAGTGGGAGGGAAGGGACCCAGACAGTGAGGTGAGCCCAAGGGACCTGCTGGGGAGGGTTGGCCAGAGCAGGCGGTTGATAGCGCAGACCTCAGGGGCCGTTCCAGGGCTTTATGGGGTTGGAGCCACGATGGGGAGGCCACGGGCTGGCCAGGCTGGGAGAGGTGCAGGCCAGGTGGGCGGAGGGAGCCCCAGCCGTGGAGCTGAGCAGGGGAGCCGGGAAGCAGCGGTGCCAGGGAGGCTGGGGGCCCAGAGCGGGGGGAGGAGGAAGGGACCAGGGCAGAGGTGACCCTGAAGCACCGTCTTTGTCTTCTGTGATGTCACGGTTCCGGGATCCTCCCCGACTTTCCCTCAATACATTCCTGGACAGGAAAGGTTTTTCTGTGGGGTGGGCGGGGACCCCTCCACACGAGGGGACAGCAGTAATAGCTAATTACGTCTGCTCCCAGCACTGTCCTCACTGCTCGCCCCCCGACGGCGTCCCAGAGGCGGGTGGTGCAGATGTGCTCGTTGGGCCATTTTACGGATGATGAAACCGAGTCCTCGGGAAGTTGGGGCGGGTGTGCTGAAGCCACACGGCAGGCCCTGGTGGAGGCAGGACCGGGACACAGAGGAAAGGTCTCCTGGGTCCGGATCTGTTTCCCCAGCACACCGCTTGGCTGACGAGGGGCCTCATCGGCTCGTGTTGGGAGCACACTGCAGGAGCTCCGAGCACGGCATCTCAGGGTGTCAGGTGACAGGCGACCGCGGGCTCGCCAACCGCACCCTGTGAGCGGAGGCTTTCACGGCCCAGCAACAGGCTGCTTTCTGGCAGGGAGGGCACCCCTGGCTCAGCCTGGACAGTCCCGCCTCGGGGCAGAGCAGCACCTTCTTATGGTGTCTTTTCTGCTTTCGGAGCCTCTAGGCTGTTTTCCCCCTGCCCTGGCCCCTGCGCCCGCACACCCAGAAACTCGCTCCTCAGCGGGAAGAGAAAGGACACCTAATTGAGATTAGACGTGCTTTTGCAGTTCTTTGAAACTTATTTCCCTCTGCAAGTTAATAATCTTGATCGATCACCCCTTTCAGGACAAATAATTCGCTCCAGGAGACGGTGGCAATATGAATTGTACCTGATTTACCTTAAATGGCTTTGAACTTTTAAAATGTCCCCCTTTAACTGTGGAGTTGAAATAGCTCAGAATCCTTATAATGATTCTAATTACAGCTGCTGTTTAGTTAGTGCTAATGACATTCTGGACTTTCCACACCCATCTTGTCTGCTTCCCAGAAAACCTCTGTAAGCCAGGAATTACGAGCCTCATTGAGGGGGACCGGGAGAGAGATCTTCATTAGGGAAGTGCATCTCAGAGAGGTTAAGTAACTTGCTCAAGTTCACACAGCTGGTCAGATCTGACTAAGATTTGAGTCAGGCCCGTTTTTTGTTTTGTTTTGTTTTAAAGATCTTATTTATTTATTTGATACAGAGAGAGAGATCACGGTAGGCAGAGAAGCAGGCAGAGAGAGAGGAGGAAGCAGGCTCCCTGCTGAGCAGAGAGCCCCATGTGGGCCCTGATCCCAGGACCCAGAGATCACGACCTGAGTGGAAGGCAGAGGCTTTAACCCACTGAGCCACCCAGGCGCCCTGAATTGGGCCTGTTTGCCTACACTTCCTTCATTGCCCAGGGAGGCTCTGATTCAAGGATATGGGAGCCAGGGAAGACCTGAATCCTGTCCCCCACCCCTCTGGCTTTGTAGGTGAGCACCCCCACCCTCTGAGGGGAGATGGGGGACAGTTGCAGTTCTAGGAAGGGAAGGTGGGGGTTCATTTTCCCTCCCAGGCTGTGCAGGATGACTGAGGGAGTGAGGATGTCTCTCTGGAGGGTGGGGGCAGAGAAGAGGGAGACGCGTTGGCCAGCGGGGGTCAGGCTAGACCCATGCACCGGGGGCAGCAAGGGACAGGAGATGCCTGGAAGGGGACAGGTGGCTGTCAGGCTCAGAGCAGCAGAAAGTGGAGGCTGGTGGGGGCCGCCAGGCTCTGTCCTGACAGCTCTGCCCCTCCCTGCACCTCGCCTCTCCCGGGCTCCTGCTGCTCCCACTGGCCTTGATGTTACAGGTGCTGGTAGCTCTTCCAACAGGCGGAACCCATCATTGATTCAGCTCCTGTGCCTGCTGGGTTTCTCCCATCTCTCTTCTGCCATGACATCTCCGATGTCTCCCTTCGGCCAGAAATGAAAGAACAGAGCAGTAGCCACGAAGTGGGCAGGGAGGAGAGGCGGGGCAAGGAGACTGGCCCGGGGGTGAGCCGTGTGGGCTTGGGGGACTGAGGGACTGCTGGCGTCCCAGGGGCTGGGGTGACGGGTGAGGCCAGCACCCAGCACGGGTAGCGGGCCATCCACCCAGGTCCAGATGCAGGAGGAGGAGGGGGCCTGCGGAGAAGCAGGGGATTCGGGTTCAGACACAGTGTTCGCTTCACCGGGGGGTCGTCCCCACAGACGGATGGCTCGAGAGTTCTGGAGAGTTCTCTGCCATAGAGATATGGAGGCAAATGGTCATTTCCCTCCCCCAGCTCAGGCAAAATGTGAACAGCCAAGCACCACGACACTGAAAGCAGTATTAAAAAGATTAAATAAATAGGGACGCCTAGGTGGCTCGGGCCACTGAGCGCCTGACTCTTGGTTTTGGCTCAGGTTGTGATCTCTGGGGCGTGACATCAAGCCACACACCCAGCTCCACACTCGGCTTGGAGTCTACTCGAGATTCTCTCTCTCTCTCTCTCTCTCTCTCTCGCCTTCTGCCCCTCCCCCATCACATGTGCTCTCTCAAATAAATAAATAAATAAAATCTTTAAAAAGCAAAAAGGTTATATCAATATATTTTAAATATTTATAGTTGGAAATATTATTTAGAAGTATTTGTATTTGACATATGTTTTATATTATATACATATTATAAGTATATAAATATTAATATTAAAGCTTTCTATTTAAAACAATATATTTTTTAAAGACTTTATTTTTTGGAGAGAGTGAGAACGCACAAGCTGGGGAGGGCAGAGACAGAGGGAGAAACAGGCTCCCCGATGAGCAGGAAGCCCGATGCGGGGCTCGATCCCAGGACCTGGGGATTGTGACCTGAGCCGAAGGCAGACGCTTAACCGACTGAGCCACTCAGGTGCCCCAGTTTAAAAAAAAAAAAACCCTCTGGATGCAATTTGCTTCCTTTGCCTGAGTCTTGTATTGACAGTGCTTTGTTTAATCTGACGCTATTTGTTTAATCCTAAGCCTGATTTATTACTCGTTATTACTTTCTTGTTTGAGTCCGGCTGACACACAGTGTTACATGGGCATGGGGCGTCCGGTGTCCGGCAAGTCTAGACGTCACACGATGCTGACCACGAGCGCCCCTCCCATCCGTCACCGTGCATCTCTATCGCGATGCCATCGGCTCTCCTCCCTATTCGGTGCCTTTCCTCCTCGGGACTTAGTCATTCCATCCCTGCAAGCCTGGACCTCCCGCTCCCCTTCCCCCGTTCTGCCCATCACCCCCCTGGTTCACTCCAACTCGCTGGCCTTGCCCTCATTCTGTGCTAGGCGCCTCGTCCGGCTTTGACTCCCTCAGAGCTGATGGGGACGCACTCCCTCCAGGGGACAGAAGTTTCCTCTGTCCTGCCACTTAGCCTGCTTGCCCGTTGATGCTAACTGATACAAGCTACTTGGGAAGGTAGGCGAGCTCCTGGCGGTGAGCTTCGGAGCTCCTCTGCTGCCACCAGTGGATTTTCAGTCCAGGTTGCCCTGGGCGAGCTCCCCCTCCTCGGCCTGGCCCCGCAACTGACACCCAGGAAGGGCTGTGCTTTGCCCATGGCTCTTCCCTCCGCAGCCTGGCCACCTGCAGGGAGTGGAATGGGGGCCCCTTCCCCCCAAAGATATGCCCACATCTTAAGCCCCAGAACCTGTGAATGTGACCTTATCTGGAAAGAGTCTTTGCAGATGTTAACTAAATTAACGATCTCAAGATGAGATTAGCTGAGGGGCACTAGATGCGATGACAGAGAACCCTTAGAAGGGGCACAGAGGAGAGAGATAGGGTGGGGAATGAAAAGAGAGAAGAGGTGTGACGGTGGAGGCAGGGAGGAGCCTGAGTCGGGAAGAGACAGGAGAGCCTTCGGGGGGAGCGCCCCCCTGCCCACACGGGACCCTGCCCGGGACGGGTGCTCCGGCCACATGGCACGGCCAGCACGGTCAGTCCCGGGCACTAGAAAATATGGACAGTGAGCCCCAAGAAGGCCAGGTCCCCCCAGGCAGCGGCCCTGTTTGCCGGAAGGACCTAAGTGTGCCTGGTGCTGACTCTGGGCCTCGATTCCCTCATCCGTCGGGTGGGAATGACGATACCCACCAGGCTGAGTCACTGAGCAGGGCGGCTGAGGTTCCCAATGCCCAAGAAGCCCACCACCACTCAGGCCCACCCCCACGGGAGGTGCTCTTCCTGGGCTTCGGTGTTTCAGGTATACACACAAAGAGATGTGACAACACGGAGTAAAACAAAAAAAAGGCAACTCAACGGCTTTTCTGATAAGCGTTGGACACGTAGTGGGACGTGGAAAAATAAAAATCTCTTGGGGCACCTGGGTGGCCAGTTGGTTGGGCGACTGCCTTCGGCTCAGGTCATGATCCTGGAGACCCGGGATCGAGTCCCACATCAGGCTCCCTGCTCGGCGGGAAGCCTGCTTCTCCCTCTCTCACTCCCCCTGCTTGTGTTCTCTCTCTGGCTGTGTTTCTCTCCGTCAAATAAATAAAATCTTAAAAAAAAAAAAAAAAGGAAAAGAAAAATCTCTTTTCTAGAATCCTAAAATTTCTTTCTTTGGTTTTGCTGGGGATGACACCTGATTTCCTCAAAGCTCTGCTGGGGTTTTTATGGCAGAAGGGGGGTGACTTTGTGCCCCGCTGGAGGAGAGTGAGGGGGACAACGTGAGCCCTCCGGAGTGCAGAGCCCAGAACAGAACTGG
>PITA01023243.1:0-28569 GCA_004023965.1 Spilogale gracilis
AACAGAGTGGAGAGCCCACATATGGACCCACAAATCTATGGTCAAATCATCTTTGACAAAGCAGGAAAAAATATCCAGTGGAAAAAAGACAGTCTCTTCAATAAATGGTGCTGGGAAAATTGGACAGCTACATATAGAAGAATGAAACTAGACCATTCTCTTACACCACACACAAAGGCAAACTCAAAATGGATGAAAGGCCTCAACGTGAGGTAGGAATCCATCAAAATCCTGGAAAAGAACATAGGCAGTAACCTCTTTGACATCGGCCACAGCAACTTCTTTCAAGACACGTCTCAAAGGCAAAGGAGACAAAAGCGAAAATGAACTTCTGGAACTTCATCAAAATAAAAAGCTTCTGTACAGCAAAGAGATATTTAATTTTTTGAAAAAAAATTATTTTTGAAAATTTAAAAATTATCTAGAACAAATGCATTTATAACAATTACCCTTTGTGTTTCTGTTAAAAGAGTTTAATGATGTACACTATGAATGGGTGTTATTGTATGACCATCCTTGCCACATACCTTTTCTTTTTTTAGTTTATTCTTAAACATGACCTAGTGTTCAAAATGTGTTGTGTTTGAAATATCTTTTAGATAGAATAAATGCAATACACCAGAAAGATACCACAAAGCTCTGGATACACTAACAAATGCACTGTATGTAGAAATGATGGATTTTACCTGGAAGTAAATTACTTACCCACCAGGATCTCTGAAAATATTAACCAAGCAAAAATAGTTGCTGAGAACGCAGTACATTTCCCAGCAGAACTTTTTTCTTTATAAAATGTTTTTGAGAAATTTGTTCATCAAAGAAATTTCTATTTATCTCCCCATTCTTGTTAAACGTGATCTGTGGAAGGAATTCATCTGAGTTCCATGAGCCATACTTGGGTTTCATGGATAGATGTTGGGAGTTCTGGACATTGCTTAAATTTGTATGCCAAATCTAGGGGGTTTGTACCTATGTGAATTGATCCTAGGAAAGGGATATTACTTTTGTCATACAATCCAGTGCCGAATTTGGTGATATCTCAGTTTCCTTCCAACTATGAACAGATGCAGTCTTTGATGACATGCTGCTGGCTCACTGCTGGAAATGTGTGCTCCCATGCTCAGACTAGTCCTATCCTTCTGCTTCTGCAGGGAAAGAATTGAGGAGTGCCAGGAAAGAATCTGAGTGTAGAATTGATAGCTGGTGGAATTTCCCCATTATCATGAAGAAATAAGTTTAGAGTAGATTGCTAGATAACAAACAAACACCCCAAACCAATTCGTCCCCAAGTGGCGGAATGCTCAGGCCACATGTTGTTGTTCCTTTTCCCCTTCCTCAGACTAAAAATGTATTCCTGTTTGGAAGGGGTTACAGCTTCTGAAAAGGAAGGAATGTGTCTCATTATTCCAAAACTTTATTCTCTTCTTTATAACTAGCGAAGAGCTTGCAAACATTCTATCATCCACAAAAGTGAGTCCAAATCAAAAATTGTGAATACTCCACATTTCTTTTCCTCTATTTTCTAACATAATGCTATCTATGTATGTGCTTAAAATAATAGGAATTATTTTGTACCTTGTTGATTTCATAATATTAAAAATATTTAAATTGCTAATACAGTCACAGAAGGACATTTTCTAAAAGACAGAGAAGCTGTGGTATATCTCTGGACCACACAATCAGATCCAGGGATTATCAATTTTTACTTTGGGGCTGAAAATTTCCAAAATTGTGTAAAAGCAAACTAAATGTGTATGCAACAAAGTTGGTGCCAGGCAAAGAGGATTATTTACATTATTGCATTAATCTTCACAGCAAGTTGGAGAGGTTGCTATTTTGAACTTTATTTGTATTTATGGAGAAGCAGGCCCAGAGATGGTAGGTATCTTGCCAGAAACTTGTTCAAAGCCAGTCCATGGGGTGCCTGGGTGGCTCAGTCATTGGGCATCAGCCTTTGGCTCAGGTCATAATCCCAGAGTCCTGGGATTGAATCCCACATAGGGCTCCCTCTATGTAGGGGAAGCCTACTTCTCCCTCTCCCACTCCCCCTGCTTGTGCTCCCTCTTTGTTGTCTCTCACTCTCTCTGTCAAATAAATAGATAAATAAAATCTTAAAAGGCAAATAAAAAATAAAGCTAATGCACAGCAAAACCGAAAGTTATATCCAGGTTTCTCTGATTTCAACATCTTTACTCTTTTTAGATCTTTTTTTTTTTTTTTCCAGACTAGAGATTCTTTTTTTTTTTTAAATAATTTATTTTATTTTTTCAGTGTTCCAAGATTCATTGTTTATGCACCACATGCCCTTCTTAATACCCACCAGATCACATGTCAGAAAATGAATATGGCGGTGCGTTTCATAGGAATAAAAGTGGCAGAGACTGAGTGGTTTTTCTAGTCTCAGTCAAGGCTGAAAAATACTGCTGATCAATCCAGTGTGGGGGTGGAGAGCAGAAGCAATTACCTTGAAGGTCTGCAAGATAATGCTTTCACCACCTGACTGGGGACCCTGGAGTTTTGTAAATGATTGCTCTAAGAGAATCACATCATCAATGTTTGAGTCATGTTTATTCTCTTGGCAAAATGGATCTACTTAGATATAAGGCTTATCGCTTTAAATTTAGACCTAGCAGTGCTTCCATTTATCTAAAACATCCCTCCAAAGTGATAACTCATTCACTCATTCACTCTTAATGATTCTCCTATAAATTTGTTTCTGGGCGATTTCAGCTATGGGGTGTCAACTGGGGCATGGAGATTTAATGAACACTGGTATGCCAAATCCTCCATTACAGCAAGCAAATGAGGCACTCTGTCCAAGACAGTTTACAAAGTGTGCTCAGGATAATGTGCTCTGCATTGTAAAAAGTGAGCATGTGTCTCCTGTTTGGTTTAGAAAAGAGCTGTATCAGAGTTGATGGCTGACCACAGTAGCTTTTACAGTGGAGCTGTTGGTGTTGTAAAGGATGTTTTCAGAACAGCCTGGCATGAGACTCACCTATGTTCATGCTAAATTAAGAGCTCTTGCCCATATTCCTATGGGACATTGGGGAAATAAAAGAGATACATATCTTCTCAATCTCTTCCTTCTTCTCTCCCTTTATGCCTTCCCTTTTTTTTCCTCCTTCTCTGATCCTCCCTCCCTTTCTCCCTTCCTCCCTCCCTCCCTCCCTCTCTCCCTTCCTTCCTTCCTTTCTTCCTTCCTTCCTCCTTCTTTCCTTCTTAGCTTCTTCTCCCACCCCCCTTTGTTTCTCTTAAACAAATATGTTTATGTTAGAGATGAGTTTGGGAAGGACATGGTCTAGTCCAGGGGCTAGCAGTTTTTTTCTGTAAAAGGTCGGACAGCAATTATTTTAGGTGTTGTGAGCCATATGGTCTCTGTCTAAAATATTCAGCTCTGTAATTATAGCATCAAAGCAGCCATAGACAATACTTGAACAAATGAGCATGACTGTGTTCCAATAGAGCATCATTTATGGACACAGAAATTTGAATTTCATGTAACTTTCAACATCAAGAAATAGACTCCTTTAGGTTTTTTTTTAAGATTTTTATTTAAGATTTTTAAAAGATTTTTATTTATTTGACAATGAAGAGAGACAGAACAAGCAGGGCGAGTGGCAGACAGAGGAAGAGGAAACAATCTCACCAAGGAGCAGGGAGCCTGATGCCGGGCTCAGTCCCAGGACTCTAGGATCATGCCCTGAACCAAAGGCAGATGCTTAACCAACTGAGCCACCTAGGTGTCCCTCCTTTAGTTTTTTCCCAACAATTTAAAAATGTAAAGCTTCCTAGCTCATGGGCCTTACAAAAATAAGTACTAGTGTAAATCTATGTCAAAGGCCTGATATGTGCCTGTCTCAGAATGCTTGTAAGTTTGGCAGCTAGTGTTAACTTCAAAGGCCTTGCCTCTGCTCAAAGATCTCTTTTCTAATTTCTATTCCATGCTTAAATTTTCCAGAATTTTCTTTCATTTGCTCACTATCTAGACTGTTTTGATTTTTGAGACTAAACACATTTGAATCTTCTTTTATGAACTCTCTTCTTATCCTCTGCATTAGCCTACTAGGGCCACCGTAACAAAATACCACAGACAAGGTGGGTTACATTGCAGTTATTTATTTCTTGTAGCTCTGGAAGCTGGAATTTCGAGAGCAATGTGTTACTAGGGTGGTTTCTCCTGAAGCCTCTCTATTTGGCTTGTAGGTAGCCACCTTCTCACTGTGTTCTCATTGGCCTTTTTCCTTGTGTCTCATCCTCTTCTTATAAATACACTAGTCTTACTGGTTGAGAGCCCTCCCTATGCTCACTGAACTTAAATTCCCTCTTTAAAGTTCCTATGTCCAAATGTAGTCACGTTGAATATGTTAATTTGGGAAGCAGGCAGGACACTATCCAGTCCATAACATTCTCTCTCTCTCTCTCTCTCTTTTTTTAGCAATTTTATTTATTTGTATCACAGAGAGAGACACACAGTCAGAGAGGAAACACAAGAAGTAGGAGTGGGAGATAGAGAAGCAGGCTTCCCACCAAGAAGGAAGCCCAATACCGGGCTGAATACCAGGACCTGGGATCATGACCTGAGCCAGGTCATGGCAGATGCTTAACTGACTGAGCCACCAAGGTGCCTCAACATTCTCAGCCAGATGTGCATAATTTAAGAATAAAAAGTAGTAATCAAGGTAAGTAATGTTTTCACGCAATAATTCACAAAAATAAAAAGCAAAACAAAAAATCAATAATAAAAAATAAAAATTTTAAATAAAGACAGGTTCTGTGTTACTCATTTTTTCCTTTTTTCTCAAGCTTTACTATATCTCAGCGTGATACTCACTTCCTCCTTGGCCCTTCAACCCATCCTTTTTGGTCCTGTTTTTATTGATAATACGTAGCTTCCCCTTCCATGATTGTGCATTTTCTGAAAGCAAGCCTTATATTTTATGATTATATTCATCTCCCCAATTTCTAGTACATCACCTGGTACAGAATATGCACATGGTAACTATTCTTTTGTTCAAATGCAGTCACTGCATGCTTTTAAAATGTATGCTGTCTACTTCATCCAGATAAAAAGCTTCTGTGCAGCAAAGGAAACAGTTAACAAAACAAAGAGGCAACCCGTAGAATGGTATTCGCAAATGACACTACAGACAAAGGGCTGATATTCAAGATCTATAAAGAACTCTTCAACCTCAACACCCCCCCAAAAGATGATAATATACAAAAATGGGCAGAAGACATGAACAGACACTTTTCCCTAGAAGACACAAATGGAAGACACATGAAAAAATGTTCATCATTATTAGCCATCAGAGAAATTAAAATCAAAACCACATTGATATACCACCTTACACCAGTTAGAATGACCAAAATTAACAGGACAGGAAACAAGTGTTGGAGAGAATTGGAGAAAGGGGAACCCTCTTACACTGTTGGTGGGAATGCAAGTTGGTGCAACCACTTTGGAAAACAGTGTGGAGACTCCTCAAAAAATTAAAAATAGAGCTACCCTATGATCCTGCAATTGCACTACTGGTTATTTACCCCAAAGATACAGATGTAGTGAAAAGAAGGACCATATATATGCCAATGTTCATAACAGCAATGTCCACAATAGCCAAACTGTGGAAAGAGCCAAGATAACCTTTAACAGATAAAGAAGATGTAGTCCATATATACAATGGAATATTACTCAGCCATCAGAAAGGATATCTACCCAACTTTTGCATCAACATGGATGGAACTGGTAGAGATTATGCTGAGTTAAATAAGTCAACAGAGAAAGTCAATTATCATATGGCTTCACTTACTTGCAGAACATAAGGAATAACATGGAGGACATTAGGAGGAGGAAAGGAAAAGTGAATTGGGGGAAATCGGAGGGGGAGATGAATCATGAGAGACTGTGGACTCTGAGAAACAAACTGAGGGTTTTAGAGGGGAAGGAGGTAAGGGGATGGGTGAGCCTGATGGTGGGTATTAAGGAGGGCATGTATTGCATGGAGCACTGGGTGTTGTACATAAACAATAAATCTTGGGACATTGAAAAAAGATAAAGAGCCATAGAGTTAAAAAAAAAATAAATGGGGCACTCGGGGGGCTCAGTTGGTTAAGCGACTGCCTTTGGTTCAGGTCATGATCCTAGAGACCCGGGATCGAGCCCCACATCAGGCTCCCTGCTTGGCGGGAAACCTCTTTCTCCCTCTCTCACTCCCCTTGCTTGTGTTCCCTTTCTAGCTGTGTTTCTGTCTGTCAAATAAATAAATACAATATTTAAAAAATATATTAAAAATAATAATAAAATAATAAAATAAAATAAAATGTGTGCCTTCTGATGGAGCATCATGGGGGTTAATAAGGCATTTGAATATTTGGAGCATTTTTTAAATTATTTGGAGTATTTTTTAAAATCAGAAATGTGTGGGTAAATGAGCTACAGTGAGTGTCCTCATCATTTTTGTGATGAGAAATTTTTTGAATATGAAAACCTTGAAGAAAATGGAAGAGGAAGCTGGCAATATAGTAAATAATGGGCTGAGGACTAAAGTAAGGTGGGAGGAAAAGCATATTTCTGTGCAGCAAGGTGCACAAGAGGTTTGTCATATGGGGTATGTCTGGAAACCAACACCTTTAATTTGAAATTTAAAGGTAAGAAAACAAAGGAGCAGATAAGTTAAGAAATTTATAGCCCAGAACCAATGAGTAGATTAGAGAGGATTTGAATCACTCTGAATCCCAGAAGGGCTACTTCCATAAAATTGTATTTGGGTGCACATTAAGGAATAGACATTATTCTTTGCTTAAGGGATTTACATTTACATAAAAGAATAACAAAGAGCAGTGTAAATCATTAATGGCTCCAGGGTTCTGGAGCAAAATGGTCTCTGAAATCAGCCATTTACTCAGTCAAATTTCTCCTATCAGGTAGGTAGTTAGTAGCTTGGGAATAAATGCTCTGTTACTTAGCTGTATATTTACCATCAGGCCATGGATTATGATGAATGAATGTCTGACAATGTCACTGCAAACATATGTAAGTTAAGGGAAACAGGGTTTCTCAGATCAGGAGGAAAGTTTCCCAGATTAGCAGTATCCCCATGTTTTGGATATACTCAGCCACAGAGCCCCATGAAGGATATTACACTGAGTTTAGGGTTCTTTAAAGAATTTATGGCTTCTTCTTCCCCAAATTATTGTGATTGCATCTTCAACACCCACTCATTAGAGAAATAATTTTTGTCCTTTTGCTTCTTTAGACTTATCTTTTAGAAAACAGTCTCTTACTTCCAGTCTCTCCCTGACATATTATGACCACTACTTTTAGGAATCTGAATTTCATTGCTCCTTGTCCTTGTCCTGCAGCAGGAGTCTTTCCTGTGCTGCCAGGGAAGTGTTCACATGTGATGGCATATGTGAACATGCCCACTGCTTGCTTCTAAGACTACATTCTTACAACTACTGATTACCCTTCCATATATGAGTAGAGAGAGGAGGATGTAGGAAATCTGAGGGCACCTGTTGTTATGACTTTGAGGATTGTTTGATTGCTCAGTAATTACCACCCTTTCACTGGGGTTGTACGTTTTAATGGTCAACAGTTCCCCCAGAAATTCAGAACCCAGTGACAATGAGATCCTTCCCCATATGATCTCCAGCAGTGATAGCAGAAAAACGGGGGGGAAATTAGACACATAGTGGGGGTAAATATTGAGAAAGAGGAAGTGGAACAAAAGATGTAAAATTTGGGACCCCAACCTCCTTTGCTGGTAAGGATAGAGGAAGCTGGAATAGGGAGGCAAAGGACTCTGCTCTTAGAGCCAAGAGATTGAGGACATATCACAGATAGGTCACTCACTACCTATGCAACCACAAAGTTACTTCATTTTTTTCTTCACCAACATGTAAGAGTTAATAACATCCTCATTTTAGGATTCTAGAGGGTATCAACAGGGATGCCAGTGAAACATAAGCAGTAGGCTGTGCCATCTTGCATAGAGACCCTGTAATTCATTTCATACTTAAAAATTGCATATGTATATTTTTAAAATGTATAAATTTTAGGTCCAGCAAAATCTGAATCCATGCTTGTTTTAATATCTCTTCTCTTAATATACATTTAATATCAGGTACTAGGATTATACAAGATATACTGAGAATATACAAGGACACACATACTTTTTTTTAACCAACCCTAACATAACATAAAAACACAGAAAGTATAAAATAAAGAAGATGCTGATTTAGAAATCTCAGATCATAACAGACATTGTGTCTATTTATTTCAATTACACACAATGCACACTGTATATTGTTGATTCCATAGCCTGTTATATATACCTTAGCTTTCATTGTGATCTCCCTGAGTGGAATGGCTGAAAATAGACATGGAACACAAAAGAAAAGCTAGCTTTATACAAATGTAGACTCTTCCTTTATTCTAATAATGAATGAGAAATATGTCTAACATTTATTAAACGAAGAACTTGCCATTTGATAGGGTTGTTCTAAGCACTTGAACAATGTTAACTTAATCCTCAGAAGTACTTTGAGAGATACTTTTTATCACTGTTTTGAATATAACAAGGACAAAATTGAGGTGCAGAATAGGTAAACTATTCTTCTGTACTCACACAGCTCTTGAGTAGAGAGTGCTTACAGCCAAGTTGTCTTGCTATAGAGGCTGTGTCCTTAGCCACTCTGATAAAACAGAACAAAACAAAACAAAACAAAACCCAAAACACTGTAAGTAAAGAGAAGATACTTTATGAGGATAAAGGTGAGAAAGATTAATAAATTTAGGGTTGGAGGAGGTAACACTTCTATAATATGAATTTAAGTTTTTGAGTCAGTAAATAACGTGGCTTTTGAATGAAGACTAATGCCAGATCAAATAGTTCAGAGTGCATTGGGGCAAGGTGAAGTAGTCATCTTAGAGAAATGTAAAGTGAGTTTACTAGGGAAACACAGTAGGGTTTTTGGATAGTGGTAATTTGAGGGCCATAAACATAAAATAGAATCATTTGGGGATTTTCTCCAACAACCTTCAACTCCTGGAGTGTTTATCCTATGAAGGTGTATTTGTCAGGGATCTTCTAAGAAACAGTACAGCAGAGAGATATATAAAAGGAGACTTATTGTAGGAATTGTCTCACATGACTATGAAGGCCAAGAAGTTCCATGATCTGCCATCTGAAAGCTAAAGTACCCGGAAAGCTGACAATGTAATTTCAGTCCAAGAACAAAGGTCTGAAAATCTAGAAGGATGATGCTATAAATCCTAGTCTGAGAACCAGGAATTCTGATGTTGGAGGTGGCAGAAGATGAGTCCAGCAGAAGGAGTGAGCTTACCCATCCTCTGCCTTTTTGTTGTATCCAGGTCATTAAGAGATTTAGAGGATCCCCATGAATATTAGTGAGATAAATCTTCTTTACTCAGTCTACTGATTCAAATGCTAATCTATTCTGGGGAACACCCTCACACACACCCAGACATACTGTTTTGGCAGAAATCTGTGAATCCTTTCGTCAAGTCGAACTGACATATAAAATTAAATATCACAACAGACATTTATGTTTTAGTCATTGTTGCTTATTGCCTGATAATTATGTCAGAAGGGAAACAAGAGGTGGAATTGAGTGTGTTCAAGGTACTGGTTATAATTCTGAACCATAAACTCTACAGTACGCAAAGAGAGATATAAGAGCATCACAGGGTGTGAATAGTTACAATGAGGATAAAGAATTGTTAGAATAGGGGGCAAAACCAGAAAGAGTGATCTGAACTTAGAACTCTAGATTCCAAGGTTTTAAAAGAGGTGATGCTATTGTTGATAACAATATGTAGGTTTGGGTTATTAGTGTGAATGACTTAAGTAGGAATTTCTAAAGAAAGCATTGCTTTTGAAGAGGTCAAGGAACTGAAAAGCTAAGCCTTCTGTAGTGAAAAATGATAGTCAAAAGAGTAGTTGGTGGTAAGGAACTTGCTGAGCCACTTTGTAATTCCATCAAAGAATTCAAGAAAAGTTACCAGAGAGTGGTGAATGGTAGCAGGTCAGATGTCAGAATGGCACATGTTTCAAAGAATATGAAGTTTTGGTGGAAGAAGGTAGAACAATGATCTAGAATAGGATGATACTGCCAGAAAGGGGTTGGGCAAAATGGGTGAAGGAGAAAGGGAGATTCAGACTTCCAATTATGGGATGAGTAAGTCACAGGAGTAAAAGGCACAGCATAAAGAATACAGTCAATGATATTGCAATAATGATGTAATGGTATGTAGTCACTGCACTTAAGGTGAACAAGCATAATGTATAAACTAATCACTAAGTAATATACTTGAAATTAATGTAACGTGGTGGGTCAACTACATTCAATTAAAAAATTAATTAAAAAAAAGAGAAAGATCTTAGAAAATTGTAGACTGTGTGCCAAAGCTGCTTACCACTTATTTTTATAATAGTTTTATTGAAACATGGCCCAACCCATTCTTTTAGGTGTTGTCTATGGCTGCTTGTTGTCCATGGTAGAGCTATACTGTAACAGACCTCATCTTTTGCAACATTGAAAATATTTACTATTTGGATGATTACAGAAAGCATTTGTCAGCCCCTGATTAAAAAACAAAAGTACTATCATTGTACATTTAAACCCCAAGATTCATGTAACGTGGAGGGGGAAATACTTCTGTTTGAGGAAACTGCAGAGAAAGCTGCATCCAAAGAATGCCTTCAAATTTTTTTAGATTGAGGTGGTATAGAGAAAGAGTAGATGCCAGAAAAATTCAAAATTTTCTTCATATAACAAAGTCTAAAGAGAGCTAGCCACTGACAGTTGCAGGCATCTACGAGTGTCATCATGACCCAGGATATTTTCTTGGCTTTCTCCTCTGCCATCCTTAGTGGGTTGGTTTTGGTCCTTAGGCTTTCCACTGCATAGTCTCAATATTAAAACAACATTCAAATCCAGTGGTGGGCATGGGGTGGTAAGAAACTGACCTCCTCCAGTGGTTCTTGCTTTTCATCAGTAAATTCCCCAAAAGTCTCTTTAAACTCTTCCCTTACTGAATCCATGATTAGAACTGTATCAAATGGTCACATCTTTTGAGTGTCACAAATTAACTTCTGTCAAAGGTGTAGGTGAATGCCATGACTGACTTTGACTGATGATGATTCATTGCTATTGTTAAGCCCAGATTTTGAGATCCCCAAAGACCACCAAGGAGTCTCTGATTCTGATGCAAGAACAAAGAGCCTGTATTCCAGCTAACTTTAGCTCAATCTTCCACACACACTGACGCATCAGTGTGATGCAGAGAAAGAGAGAAATTTTTCCAAAGCCTGGCAGTTTGATAGGGGGCATGTGGCAATAGGCAGGGTGATGTCGGTGGTTTATACTGATTTGGCGAGGCATCAGTTTTGTGAGGCAGGCTAGGCCAGGGTTGGGCAATATTTACATGCAGTTGTTCTGGGGAGGGGTCAAGCTGGGTATTTACACAAGCTGGGGTGCACAACACACAGGATGGAGTCAGCCCTTCCATTCCCCCCTTGTCTTTGGGAATAGGTCAAATCTTTGACCCTTGGCTAAATAAAACTTTTTTTTCCAGATCTATATTCCAAGCTTAGTAACAGCCAAAAGACTGTTCAAATCTATGAACAAAATCTACCATGACCAATTTTAATTACCCAGGAAAGGGTAGGAGAGAGGGTTAATAATCAGAGCCAGTAGCACACAGATGGAAAAATGTTCACAATCATTCTCAAATATATAAGGTGACTCAGAAGCTCCCATATCATTAGGCAACAATAAAAGTAAAAACAAAGTTCAGTCCATGGTCGGCAGGGTCCATTGGCAGCGGCGTCCATCTGTGGGAGGCACCTCGTCCTCAGCTCATTTGATGTGACAAGCATGAATCCAGGACCTGATGCCTCTACTTTTACTGCTGTGGGGGTGGTCAGGATGACAGTAAATGGTCCCTTCCAGTGGGGTTCCAAGTTTCCCCCCTGGTGGCCACACACCTAGACTAAATCTCCAGGTTGATGAGGGTGTGGCTTAACCTCCGACCCAGAGTGGGCAGCTCAGACTCCCGCGTGAGCTTCCTTTAAGACAGACTGCAGCACCCGCAGTGACTGGAGTACAGACTGGTCAGTCATTTCCGCCAAGGCAACCTCTTTTACCCGCGGGCAGGGGGAGGGGCCACCCAAACATTATTTTAAATGGGGTGACCTTGTTTAAATAGGGAGTGCATTGCACCCTAAGGAGGACAAAGGGAAGGCGATCCACCCATCCACCGCCAGTTTCTAGAATTAGCTTTGTCAAGGTCTCTTTAAGAGTCCAGGTTATTCTCTCTACTTGTCTGGAACTCTGGGCCTGGTAGGCACAGTGTAGTTTCCAATTTGTGCCCATGGCCTTGACCAATGCCTGTGAGACTGAACTCACAAATGCAGCGCCGTTATCTGACCCGATCGCCAGAGGCAAACCAAACACAGGAATTATTTCCTCTAGTAGCTTTTATTTTTGTCACTGGACTTGTTTTTGTATTTCTCTAATTTTACTTTTTCCTTTTTCTCCTTCTCTCTGGTGGGGTGGAGCCTCTCTCAGGGCTCTAGGCCCTTCCCAAAATTGCAGTCAGGCCTGTCCTTGAAGCTGGCCTCACCGCCCAGCTCCTTCAGCTCCTCCCGGTATGCCTCCTCGGGCTTGGTCCTGTTGTCCTTCCACTCCTTGGCACCCTCGAGGGGGTCCTTGCTGTTCTCTTTAACGATCTCCAGGATCAGTCTCGCCACAGGGTCACTCTTCACGTCCCTGTAGTCCGTCATCAGAGAATCCCAGCTGTCATCCCCTTTGAAATCAAAGGACGAATTGAACAGGTCAGAAAACCACCTGTCCTGCTGGTCGTCAGAAAGGCTGAACTTGGTGTCTTCATTCTCCAGAAACTGACTTTTGTTACAGTATTTATCAAAAGCGGACGAGTCTTCCTTCTAAACCTTTTTTGCTTTTTTTCAAATGGTGCTTTTTCTTCTCAGAAAGACCTGCTCATGTCTTTGATTCTCTTCAGGGATTTTTCATCCTTGGAAACCTTGAACACATTCTCTTTAAAGAATCATTTCTTCTCCTCCAACTTCATTTTGCCAGGTCTCTCTTTCTTCTTGAAGTGGTCCCTGTCGTGCTTCGAGGCTTTCAACTTGTTTTTGCTGGACACATTGTTGCCTAGAAGGATGGCCTTCTCAGACCTCTGCTTGGAGTCCTCATACTCGTAGGGGAAGCTTTTCAACTTGAGTTCCTGACTGACCAAGTGCAGCCCTTTCTCCTTGTTTTTGCGTTTGTGTTTTGTTTTGTGTTTCTTAACAACCTTCCCCTCTTTGTCCATCTTGGGGACAGTGCCATCCACACTGGTGTGGAAAGAGTTTTTCTTCTCCGACAGGGAGCTCTGCAGGCCACCCTCTTCCTATGTTCCTGCTTCTTGTGCGTGAGCTTCAGCGACTCCACACTGGAGCCCTCAAGGAGCGGTCAGACTCGTTCATCAATCCATGTGGAGTCTGAAAAAGAGCTGACCGCTGACCAGGCAGGATAAGAGATGGTTTTCCAATTGTCTGTCCACCAGTGCTTGGCGTGAGGGTCCACGTGGCTAAGATTATGCTTCTGGGCAGTGGTGCTTCCGTGGGACAAGGTGAAGCAGGCAGACAAAGAGCTGAAAAGGATCGGGTCCTTCAGTACCTGTGGGGACTCCTTGAGCCAGCCAGAGCTCCCCACCAAGCCCTTGTAATTCTTGCCCTCTCCGAGGACTTGCTGTCTGACTATGTCAAACAGAACTTGTCATTCCTCTTCCCAAATCACACTTTTTTGCCTTTTGTTTCCTTCTGCTGCTTGGAATTGCAAGGTCCCTGTGTTTTGTTACTGGGCAGTATTGTGTGTGCCGAGAGTCTCAGCTCCTTTCCTGTCCCCACAATGACATCAACATCCTCCTCGTCTGACGTGTCTGACAAGATGCGATGAGCCACTTTGTTTGGTGCAATTGTGTTATTTTTAGTGTATCTTTTCATTTCCATACTGGGTATAGAAATAAAATTATTTGATTTAGGTTTTTTTTTTTTTTTCTGTAATCCTTTTTTGTAAATGTTTGTCATCCACCAGAGAGACTCTGTCCTGCTCGTCATCCTCGTCAAACTCATACTCATCCTTGATGGGGGTCACAGTTTTCTGAGGCTCTGGATTTTTAGCCTTGTACTTTAGGCCTTTTTAAAATTCAGAGTCTGTGTTATTGCTGTCAACTGAGCTAGAAGGTGTAAACGATGGTGCGTCTTCCTCCTGCTGTTAATAAGCCCCTTTCTTTACAAATAGCCCCATGTACATGGAGAGTAGCAAAGGCATACCTGCTGTCCATGTAGATATTGGTGGCCTTACCTTTAGCCATCTGCAGTGCCATGGTGAGCGGAATCAACTCCACGTTTTGCGCCGAGGTTTTGGGAGGGGGGTGCAGGGCTGCCTTCCAGAGCTCCTGCTCAGGAGAGACCATCGCAGCCCCTGCATACCTTTTCCCATCAGCTATGTAGCTGCTCCTATGTAAATCTTCATGTAGAGCCTCATCAAAGATGGTAGGTGAATTCTTGAACCCTTGGGGAGTCTTGTCCAGGTGAACTGACCCTGGAATCTCTCCTGTGGGTCAGACCACTTAAAAGCAAAGTGGGGCTGAGACTCCTTTGCCAGAAGTATGCAGAAAAAAATGCATCCTTGAGATCTAGAACAGTATGAACAGTTCTCTTGGGGCCCAGGAGGGAGAGTAGGGTATAGAGGTTAGGCACAGTTGGATGGATCCCTTCTGATTCCTTCTTTTGCTTTCCAGGAGAGTGGGTACTGCTGGATGTGAGCAGTTATAGTGGTCATTTTTACTGGAGGCCATCCCTTGGCCAGGCCAGGAGACCTTCCCTTTCCCCAGTTTTCGGGAAACTCGACCTGCAGGTTTGGAGAAGGCCTCCCTCCTCTGTCTCTGGTTTTGAGACTGGCTCATAAAGGAGGTGTTCATCCACTGCTGCCACAAACATCTGCACAGCGGATTGCCCCAAAGTCATGGTCATGTCTCTCTCCGAGAACTGAATGCCAGCCCATAACTTGTGGAGGAGGTCTCTTCCCATCAGGTTATATGGGGCATTAGGAAGGACCAGGAATTGATGTTTAATGATATCTGAGGCCAAATTCAAAGTCCTCTCTGTTGTCCATTTATGTCTTTCTGTGCCATTAACACCTTGTACCCAGGTTTCCTCTCCAGATAGTTTTCCCATAGGCCTTAGCAACAATGAAAATTGGGCTCCTGTGTCCATCAAAAAGTCAATCAGTTTCCCCTGTACCTTAACTCTAACCCAAGGTTCAAGGAGGGGTTCCAAACCATGGCCCTTTCAGTCTTTGGTGGCCAGTATTGCCGTTTCCTCCTTAGGGCGTTCCCTGGCCCAGTGTCCTCTTCCTTGCAGTAAGCACACTGATGTGACTCTAAGTCTCTCCATTTGCTATCTCCGCGTTTAACCTTTTCCTTCCATTGACCATCTCCTATCTGCCTCTTCCCTTTTGCCTCTTCTGCTATGCTCACTAATTCAGCCAAGTTTTTTCTTATGTCTGAGGCTGACTGGCTAGTAAAGTCTAGGTTAATTGCCCTCTGGTTTTTGGGTGTCTCAGGGTTGATCGGACTGTACATTTTATAGGCTCCAATAAGCCTTTCCAGAAAAGCCCTTGTGGACTCATCCTTACCTTGAGTCATCGCAGTAATCTTGGATAAATTTATGGGCCTCCTTGGAGCCACCCTGAGTCCCCCCAACAGAGCCTGGTGGTAGAAATGGAGACTCTCCCTACCTTTACCTTAATCTCCTTGCAGATGAAACTCATTTTGCAAGACAATCACAATTGTAAAAAACTCAGAAGCAGACCTTGCCAATGATCCAATTTGAGAGTTACCACAACAGGATTGATAAGGAAGCTTAGTTATTTTATGACACACAACATTTCAATAGTCAGAACACTTAGTGATGATCTTGTACCAGTACATTAAACTTTAGGTAGGGTACATTACCTCAGAATGGCTGAAACAACATGAGGAAAAACAGGCCGTGGTGAGAATGTGGAGAAAGGGAAGTCCCCTTACATTGTTAGTGGAAAAGCAAACTAGGGCAGCCACTTTGGAAAACAATAGGGAGCTTTCTAAAAAGTTAAAAATAGAACCACACTATGATTCAGCAATTGTATTATGAGGTATTTACCCAAAGAATACAAAATTGCTAATTCAAAGGAATACATGTATCCCAATGTTTATAGCAACATTATCTACACTAGTCAAATTATGGGCAAAGCCCTAGTGTCCATCTACTGATGAATTGCTATCTATCTCTCTATATATCACCTATCTACCATCTATCTATATCTATTACACACACACACACACATATGTGTGTATATATATATATATATATATATATATATATATAAATACATATATATAATGGAATATTACTCAGCCATCAAAATAATGAAATCTTGCATTTGCAATGTGTGGATGGAACCAGAGAGTATTATGCTAAGCAAAATAAGAAAAATACAAATGTCATATGATTTAACACATATGTGGAATTTAAGAAACAAAATAAATGAACAAAAGAAAATAAAAAAGAGAGAGAGATAGACCGAGAAACAGACTCAACTATAGAGAACAAACTAATGATTACCAGAGGGAATGGGATGGGGGTTGGATGAAACAGGTGACTGAGATGAGGAGTACACTTGTTATGATAAGCACCAGGGTGACACATGGAAGTGTTGAATCACTATATTGTACACTTGAAACTAACATTACATTGTATGTTAACTATCTTGAATTTAAATAAAACTTAAAAAAGTGTGTACACTATAGCAAAGGCTGAAAGATTATAAATCAATGAGATAATTCACTAATAATCTAGTTTTCAAGTAATAAAGACAAAGTAAAAAAAAGACAAATGAAGTAGAAAATGGTTAATAAAAATAAAAGACACAAATAAATAACACAGCAAATAGAAAAAATTAAAAGATAAAGTACATCAAAAGTTGTGTTGATCATTTTTTTTCTTAAAACATATAACTGAGGGCACCTGAGTGGCTCAGTTGGTTAAGCGACTGCCTTTGGCTCAGGTCGTGATCCTGGAGACCCGGGATCGAGTCCCACATTGGGCTCCTTGCTCAGCAGGAAGCCTGCTTCTCCTTCTCTCACTCCCCCTGCTTGTGTTCCCTCTCTGGCTGTGTTTCTCTCTGTCAAATAAATAAAATATTAAAAAAAAAAACACAAAAAAACACATCCGACTAAAAAAATAGGTAAACTATTAGTTGTTGAATATATGTGTTTTATATATGGACATCTGTTTTATTATTTTTTTCATATATCAGTGTTTGGTATGTCCTATATTTTTTTAATGAAGAGATATAATCTAAAGATTTTCCCTTGCTTTTTCCCCCATCTTTAACATACTAAAGAACTAAGAAAAAAATAGCAACATCAAATAGACTACCCTCAATGAAAGGAGTGTTTCTGTATATATTTAGAAAAAGACATGAGAGAGATCTGACAGAATAGTACATTTTAAAGCAGTTTTCTTTTGCAATAGAAAAAAATTATCTTTTAATATCTTTGTCACTGTATTCCCCTTTGTCTCTATTTAGGAGAAAGGAAGAATTTCTTACTTTGGCAGATTGTATTGTGTTTATTATGAACTGCTTTTATACCTGGTTTGATGGCTGATTATCTTTCTATTCAGGGTGCTCTAACTTATACTTCATTTACCCACCCCCATCTCCTGGCCCCAGTGGGAACAGCTAAAATAAGGCAGCTCACTTTTCTTGACTTCAACTCTGAATTGTCTCCTTATACAATTATGGTGAGCTCAGGATAATTCATGCCATGCACAGAGGGTTTTTGTTAGTCAATTATTATTATCTGAAGTTGATTACATCTGAAAAAAATTTATATCAGTTGCTTATAATATGTCAGATACTGCTAAAAAATCTGCTGGTGTTTCTTGTATTAATATTTGATAGAAGGGGATTAAACTAGCCCAATGTTTCCTTGGTCAGAACAAAAAGTTCTTTCTTTTGGAAAAAATTTCAGTCTTCTCTCCTTTCTTCCCTCCTTCCCCCTTTGTTTCTTCTCTGCAAACTTTTTGAAGCACAGATGACCTAAAACTGTCATTCTTAAAAGAGGAAAAACTGAATATGAAGAAGTTCCATATCAAGTACTATGAAGAAGATAAATTTAACTACTAAAGTATTACGAGGTCCTTGTTACAATGAAGTTTCACTCATTTTAAAGAATATTTATTTATTGTTTTATGGTTTGAAAAATGTTTTCACATATATTTTGTCATTTACATTCACAGAGCTTTGTAAGGCAAATATCATATCTTTTTTACAAATGAGAAAATTAATGTTCCGTGGTTTAAAATGTGTAAATTTATATTGCTATCAGTGGTAGAAGCAGGACTCAAGCCCCAGGGTTTTATTCCAGGTTCTGTTGTCTGTCACACGTGGTGTTGCATGTTGGTGACCTCATGGTTGATGGGAGAGGGGTGGTGGCTGGGGGACCGGAGGGGAGAAATGTTTCTTAGAAGTTTCTGTCATGTCCTTAGTGATTTCCCCAGGTGAACCTTCCTGTTAATAATGATTTTTAAGGACTTTAAACTTCTTTCATCTTTTATTTTTAACAGTATCAAATTTTATTATGGTATACATTTTTAAAAATTTCTAAATCCACTACCAATTCCACTTACCTATTCAAGATTTAAATTATACATATAATGTAATGGACTCTATAATTTAATGGTCTCTATAATTAAATGGTCTTAGCTCATGCTAAGGCCATTTAAATAGAACATGAACATATGAAAGCTTTGGTGTTCACACCATTCTTTCCCCTTTAGTTGAATCATGTTAACAATTTCTCATATGTCCCTCAGGAAGATCTATATCTATCTATCTATCTATCTATCTATCTATCTATCTATCTATCATCTATCTATCTATCATCTATCTATCATCTATCTATCTATCATCTGTCATCATCATCTATCACCTATCATCTATCTATCTATCTATCTATCTATCTATCTATCTATCATCTATATATCTATCTATCATCTATCATCACCTATCTATCTATCTCTATCATCTATCTATATCTATCTATCATCTATCTATTATCTATCATCTATCGTCTATCTGTTTATGTAACTCTCCATCTATCCATCTATTTTTTAAAATATTTTTATCACATGTATGTGAATATATACTCGTGGTTAAGGTGAGTATATTTGTCACATGTTATTTATATAAAAGAGGTCATATGCCATATATTGCTTGCTACCTTTTCTTCACTTAATATATCTTGAAAGTTTTTCCATATCAGGGAGTGGTTGGTGAGGTCAGTATCAAGTCACTACTGCAGGTTGTCTTGTTCTGACCTTAGTCTTCCTTATTACTTCTTTATTATTTGATATTGTTATATTTGAATCCCTTCTAAGATGTTCCACTCTGGAGAGCAAGACTGAATTCTTTCCAACATGGCCTCTGGTGCATCGTTGGTACCATGTGTTTGTGGGGCTGTTCCCGGGCACTGGATATTCTAGAGGAAGAGTGTCTCTCAGCTCCCCAATGGCAAGTTGTCTATTTATAATTCTGATTATTCAATACGAATAAGAGTCTTGAGGGGGAGTTGTGACAGGTACTACGGACTGAATTGTGTTCCCCCATAATTCATATGTTGAAGCCCTAATCCCCAATGTGACTGTTTCTAGAGATAGAATCTTTATGAGGTATTTCAAGTTAAAAGAAGGCAAAATCTTAATCCAATGGGATTGTGAGTCTTATAAGAAGAGGGAAAGGAAAAGACTTTTCTTCCTGTCTTGGTCTGTATGTATGTCTGTCTCTCCCCACCATGTGAAGATCAAGCAAGAAGTCACCACCTGCAAGCCAGGAAAAAACTTTCCCCAGGAGCTGAATCAGTTTTAACCTGGACCTTGGACTTTTCAATCTTTATAACCATGAGAAACTACAGTTCTGTTATTTAAGTTGACAAATTTGTGGGTTATGGAAGCAAATGCAGATTAAGACACCAGGTATGAAAAAAGGCCTAGAGAAAACCAGTAGGACATGAAGTAGATGAAGTAGAGTAGGTGAGACCAAGGTCATATTGGTTGCACATACAATGAGGTTGGAATTCTGAGACAAGAAGTCCTAAATAGTACTACATTGCAGATAAGACTACCTAAGGAATCAACATTACTAATCCTCATTTGCAGGGGATTATTTTATGTGTAGTCATTCTCATCTACTCAGAACTGAAGTGAATCTTTCTCTAGCAGGAATACACAGATCTTTTGTCACATACTACTTCCAGCAGAGGAAAATGAATATCGTGACATTCTAGGGGAAACCTGGAAACATAAATCACTTATGCATGGTGGAAATTTTAATCCTTTGCATGTTTATCTTAATGTGTTTGTAATTTACTTTCTACTTCCTAATTTATCTACATTTATTTTTACATGAAATAACATTAAATTTAATTGCCATGGTATAGACTTTGTGCTCCAAAATGATAGAAAGACAAGTTATATTTATCTTTTAAATTTATTAATGGCCCTCTGTTGCCCCCATCCTCCTCATAACATAATATTGCAAATCTGCTGAGGACATACATCCTGCCTCAAAAAAACCCATAAATGAACTTGCAGAAGGCCCAGAGGACAAGAGAAAGGCCTTTCCTCTGTACAGAAGGCAATTTTGCTGACATCTTACAAAACTCAAACAGAAAATAGATCACACTACCCTTTTTTAGATTTTGTCAGAGACACTTCAAAATTTAGTTCTGATTTTTGTCTTAATGCAGCAATCACAAAGATAGATCTTGAATTTAAACATCCCCCTGAGACAATACACTGCTTGAAAGGGATGGAATGAAGAGAACTCAAACATAGAGAAATTATCTGAAGCCCTGAAGCTGTTGCTACTAGTCTCTATCAGTTTCTAAGCACAGATTTGGGCAGAAAACTCTTTCTGTCACTTGAACAAGAGCCAGAAAGTAAACTTTCTTCAACTGGACTCATGCCATTCTTCTGGTTTTGAAACTTCCATTTCACAGTGGCTTTTCAGTATTGATGTGGTGGTATATATGCACAGGATTTAATGTGATCAGAGGGACTAGGATGATTCACTCAAGTAATGAATACATACTCTCTGTCATTGTATAACCTTCACACAGTCTCTTTACCCTGAAAATTCAATGTTGCATAGATTCCTTGTAGAAAAACACTCATAGTAAGTGGTATAGTGCATTCTTCTCTATTTTAGTTCCATCACGTTTGTGACAGTTGTGTCTGGTGTTTTTGCAGAATTAAAAACAATGATAACTAAGCACAACCAATTTTGTATTAAGTATGTCAGAAAAATAGGTACGTTCTTAGTGTTCTGAGAGAAACGTGCATGGTGCTGTTGTGATTGTCATGGGTTATGGAGTTCTCTGTGATTCTTATCCAACTTCAGGTGGGAATGAGGATTTGGGGTCAGAATTATATAGCATATGTGGGGTAAGTCATACGAGGATCTTCTCTGATTGTTCCTAGGTCTTTTAGTTTGAAGGGCATACATAAAAGGAACAATTTCTGGTTTGCGGAGAAATTAGAAGGTCTAGACACAGTATCCATCCATCCATCCACCCACACATACATACATACATACATACATATGTACGTACGTACATCATCCATCCATCCCTCCGTCTGTCCATCCATCCACCCAGGCTTCTGTCAATTTATACTTTTATATGAAAATCAGATAAAATTGCTTATTTTTTTCTTACCTAATGTAAACAACTCTGCAGGCCAATTGTTGCCTTTAAAAATCACAAGGCACGAACATCTGTTAGTTGTCTGAATTCAGATTGAAGTGATTTTAATAGGCAAAGATAAAATCAGCAAAATACCTGAAAATAGAACTAATTTTAAATAAAACACAAATGGTATTTTAAATGTGTTTGCAATAAAAAACAAAAACAACCAAAGACGAACAAACAAAACAAAAGATTATTACAAAATTATGTGTCTTTAAGATAACTATTTTCAGAATCATTTGTATATGCACTATACATTTAGTACTTTAACAGTAGTTGTCAAACTCTATTTCCTTGGAACTGATATTCAGCAAGTTGGACTCAGGTAATCTATTCTTAAATCATAACTGTCATATGTTTCCAACCATGTGAATTATCTGTCAACAGTACACAAGAAGATAACAACAGAAATTGAAAGTAAGTAGTTGGAAAATTTGGTGGCAAAGTAATGTAATGTTTGTTTAGTCTAGTAATAAAACTAAATGGATTTTTTATTTTGTTTATCTTTGCTTTTTATTACATTTTCCTAATAATTCATGTATATTCTTTTTACTAAAATATCAGTCCATGGTGGATTAGGGACAAAACAAAATAAAGCAACAATAACATCCATCAAAAACTGCCTATCACGGGGCGCCTGGGTGGCTCAGCTGGTTGAGCGACTGCCTTCGGCTCAGGTCATGATCCCGGAGACCCGGGATCGAGTCCCACGTCGGGCTCCCTGCTGGGTGGGAAGCCTGCTTCTCCCTCTCTCACTCCCCCTGCTTGTGTTCCCTCTCTGGCTGTGTTTCTCTCTGTCAAATAAATAAAATCTTTAAAAAACAAAACAAAAACAAAAACAAAAACAAACAAACAAACAAAAAAACAAAACAAAACAAAAAAAACCTGCCTATCACATTAGTAAAAAAACAAAAAAAATTGTTATATAATTCTCTTAATCAGGAGTTTAGAAAACAAAAGTACATTTTCCAAAGCTCCCATCTTCATGATGCATACTTATATTTATTCAGAACATTAACATTTTAGTGCAAGGCCAAGGGTAAAAGGCCCTCCTTTAATATGATATTAGCTTTAATATCTTCACTTAACAAAGGTCATTTAATTTTCTGTTTTTTAAAAATGATTTTATATAAAGAGAACATACTTAAAAAACACTTTCTTCTAACAAAGTATACCTGACCCTTGAACTGACCTTGTACTGCTGCCTATAAACCATAATGATGATAATAATTTTTAATAAAAAAATCTTTCATTTTCCTTGACAGAGTAACATCTTTACTGACACTCATGGCACATTATCTCGGTGGTGATGCCAATGAGGAGGTTGCTTAGTTCAAACTTCAGAGAAAACTGCTTTTACCTGCTTTCTCCTCTGATGGGCCAGTGATACCAGAGGCTGACTTACCATCTATTAGAAGAGATGTCTGAGGCTTTGTCAAAGCTTTTGCCACATTTGGGGTGCAGAGAACCTGAGGCCCCTGAAAACTTCTGAGATTTGGAACCAGACCTTCAAGTTGGCATATTGGAAGTAGCATTCCCTCAAGATCCTTATGAAAATCACACAGGGAAGCTTACAAATAAGTCTCTTGAGTATGGCCATGATAATGACCAGACTCCAGGCTGAATGTGAGGTGTTTCAGATAAAGAAGTCAGGATTTTTCTAATAAGGGTTTGTGAGAGTCAGCTGGAAGGAAATTCAGCGGTCAGGTGCTGGAACCTCTGTTTGAAGTCCTAGGTAAATCCAGCCCATCCATGTCTTCTCCACATCCAGTAGAGATCTTCTAAGGGAAGATCACCTCTGAAAATAAAAAGCTTGTGAAGAGCCAAGGCAAGGCAGCGCCACAAGGGGAATTTTAAAAGAAGGAAGTCACATAGGCATTTGTTCAAGGAACAGAATGGGAAGAGCAATGTATCCAAAATAAAGAAGTTAGAGAATGATAGAAGGTTACATCAGCCTTGTCAGGCTGAGCCATAGAGTTGGAGTTACTTTGAGAGCAATTAAAAGCTATTGGAGGGTTTTACAGAAACAGGTAGGATGTGCGAAGAAGTGAATCCACGGCAATACACAGGAAAGTAGACTGTGGAGGGAGGGGCTTGCTCCTGGCAGGTTGTAGAGTAGTGGAGTACAAAACCTGAACTTTTAAAAGTATGCTCCACTGAGGGACATTTCTCCAGTGGCTAAGTTGGGGGTGAGACAGAATGGTCTCAGGGCCATCAGGTCTCAGAAAGCCCAGGGGTGCCTGAGTGCAGCAGAGCTCCCAAGTATCAGAGCAGGGAAGCTGGCTGCAGAGATGGAGCTGAGGAGTCAGCTCTCAGCTCAGGGTTGTCATAAACCATGATCCGTGGCACAGTCAGGTCACTATGCTTCAATCAGAGACCCAACAAGTGCAGACCTGGGGAGACACCCCTTCCTCCCCTGGAAGAAGTGGCAGATGTGCATGCCACAGGAATCTGCTGGGTTTGGAGACTCCAAATGGGGCCAATGTGCCAGAGATAGAAACACTCAGTCATGGAGTAGGTTAGCATGGAGTGTGGCCGGAGGCCAGGGAGACAGGTGTGACTGACTGCTTTTCTTTGACAACTCACTGAGGAGTGGGACCCTGAGTTCCTGGCTGCTCTTGGGCCAGAGATTGGGAGGCCACCATTTTCATTCTCATTCTCTAAAGCTGTATGGAAATATTTCAAGGAACAGAAGCTACTGAGAGCAAACCAGAGCAGATTGCTTAGCCTGGCCCCTGGCGAGGGCAGGGCAGTTCCACCTCAGGCAAAGACATTTGAAAATCACTGTAACAGATTCCTCCCCTAGAAGATCAGCACGATAATCCAGCCAAGACCAAATTTACCAATCAATGGGAACTGCAAAACTCCAGCACCAAGGGAATACTGCATATACAGCTTTTTCCCATGATTCTTCAGTCTTTCAAAGTTGATTTTTTTATTTTTATTCTTTTTCAATTTTTTAAATTTATCTTCTTTCCTTTTTCAATGAACATCTTATCAATTCCTTTTATAAGATCTTTTTTAGTTTTCATTTTTAGAGTCACATTCTATCCCTTCATTGCATTTAACCTTATTTTTTTGTATGTAAATAATTTTTCTTCCTTTAACATTTTGGGATACAGTCTCTTCTAACAGATTAAAATAGACCCTAGATCTAGTGTATAGCTTTGTTTGATTCTCCTGTTGATCATATTTGCTCCATTTAAAAAAAAATTTTTTTTCTTTCTGTTTTCAACCAACTTCTTATCTTCTCCATTACTTTTTTAAACTCTTTTTCAATTTTACTTTTACAGTCATATTCCATCCCTTCATCATATTTACCCTTATTTTGGGGTGTATATAAGTTTTTCTTTCTTTTAAAATTTTGGGGGCAGTTTCTCTTATTTTAAGATTTTGTTTATTTATTTGAGAGAGAGACAGCATGAGAGAGAGAACATCAGAGGGAGAAGCAGACTCCTGGTGGAGCAGGGAGCTGGATGTGGGACTCAATCCTGGGACTCCAGGATCATAACCTGAGCTGAAGGCAGTGGCTTAACCAACTAAGCCACCCAGGCACCCTGAGAGGCAGATTCTTCTAATAGGCAAATAGTAAAATAGCACTGTGAATATGTTAATATATTTTAAAATCTAGATGAAATGCTTCTGGAATAAATGCAAAAGTCCACATTGATGATAAAGAAAATAGATGACTTCAATAGAAAATTAAGTATTAAAAAATCAGAATATTAACAGTTCCCTTCCACATATACATACAAAAAATCCCATATATCGTAGGCTTTATAATATTTCTGTCTATCAAACATTGAAGGACTAGTTAGTCCCTATCTTATATAAATTATTCTAGAAAAGGAGAGACATTTTCTCTTCTTATAAACTAGATTTCAAAGGTAGATAAGAAAAGGACAAGTAAAGATAATTTGATTTATCATCATTAAGCCAGAAATCTTAAATAAAATGTATCAACTAATTAAAACTTTCATTGAACAATATTTTAAAATACAACAGAGTTTTTACCAGGAACAGAAGGAACAATTGAACTACAGAAAACATATTAGTGTAGCTTATTGTAGAAAAAGAAAACATTTATCTTAACAGATTTGGAAAACACATTTAATATTTTTCAGCATTTGCTAAGATAAAAATGATCAGAAAACTCTAAGTAGAAGACAACTTCCTAAATTTGATTTTTATTGATCAAAACCTAACAGATATCTTATTTTATATAAAACTTTGGGTATATCTACTTTAATGATGAAAAGCTCACAATTTTGTCATCACTATCACTGCTCAATACAGTTTTGCAGGTAACAACCAATGCAATAGGACAAGAAAAAGACAAATGAACCCCCATAAATAAATTAATTGAAAGTATAAGATGAGTAAGGAAGAAAAATCCTCATTTGTAGCAGAAAATATGATCATCTATATAGAAAACTCAGCAGACTCCACATACAACTTATATAATCAATAAGAAAGTCCAAAAAGATCAAATTGTAGAAATCAATAGCATTTCTATATACCAACAAAAAATAAGTGAAAAGTTTCATTAAAAATTTGATATAATTTGCAATAAAACTATGAGTTAAAGATTTAGCTTATCATGATTCTCAAGGGTCTATGAAAAAAATTAAACATACATTTTGAATTACCAAGGAAAAAGTCTTAGAGAAATGTGAAGATATACCTTATGCATGGAATAGATGTTTTAAGATTATAAAATATTAATTTATATTGAGTGAATCTACACATTCAATTTAGATTCCCAATTTCAAAAGTTTTATTGAGGAAAGTGACTACTTTGTCTTAAGTTTATATAAAATAATATATTTCTATAGGAGATACTGCAATTTTTAAAAATAAAAGCATGAAGATAAAATCCATTATTTTAAATTTAAAGACAGTCTATAAAGCCACAGTATTTTCAAGGGGTGACACTGATGTGACAACATGAAAACAGACCAATGGAAAAGATTAGAGCACCTCTCAAAAATGCATATGGGAAGTGACATATGATAGAATTGGCAATACAAACCAGTGAGTAAACAATATATTATTTAAACAGATGGTATTGGGAAAACTGACACACTACACCGAGAAAATACAGTTTTATTCCTACTTCACACAACATAAATGGGAAGCTAAAATTACAAAATTAATATAATAAAAATGTTAAGGAATATCTTTAGATCCTTAGGATGGAAATCAATTGTTAAATAAAACACACACACAAAAATAAGAAACTATTGAGTCCTATAGAATATGCAAAGAAATATTAAAAATTATTATAAGAAATGTGTAACACATACCCACACACTCATCCTCACCAACCAACACACATACACATAAAATGATACTAGACTATTCATAAGAGAGGAAACCTGAATGGCAAGTGAACATTTAAAGATATCCTACTACTGTCATAGTAATCAGAGGAACAATAGTTAAACAATAAAAGATACATCAGATTGACAAATAAGAAAACCGTAATTATGGTAAATATTGACAGGTTACAGGGATATAGAAATTTTTAATAGACTTCTGATGTTAGTTTCTTAGTGACATTGTGACTGTTTAGTAACATTAAGTTCTCACATCCCCTATTACCTGAAATCCACCAAGATGAAATATGTGTCCTTTTGGGGATATTCATAAGGATTTTCCTCCCTACATTATTTGTGGTAGTGGGAGACTTGGAGGCTGACTAGGGTAATAGACATATGGAGTACAGTAGACACTTCTATGGAATACTCTGCAGCAGTCAAAAGCAAATTACAAATATCATAATAAGAATGTATCTTAACAGCATATTTTTAAGTAAAAAAAGTCATGAATAAGAACAAAATATATAGTGTAGTAATATGTATATGCAGTTAAAACACACATATTCAAAATGACACTGTATGTTTCTCGTTTTTTAAAAAAGATTTTGTTTATTTGAGAAAAGCAGCAGAAAGCAAGAGCGAGAGCGAGAGTGAGAAAGAGAGAGAGAGAGAGGGAGGATGAGCAGGGGTCAGGGACAGAGGGAGAGGTACAAGCAGACTCCCTTCCGAGTTTGATTCTAGGACCCTGGGATCATTATCCAAAATCAGACGTTTTGTTGACTGAGGCACCAAGGCACCCCATCACTGTATTTTTTTTTTAAATGCCTGCATAGCTAAGCATTTGTACCAAACAGCTATGACATAAATTTAAAAGAATGAGATGAACCTCAGAATAAAGTACAATCAAATAATAAAGGAGATATGGCAAAAAAAACACAAAAAACAAAAAACAAATATCTACTAAGTGGGAAAAGTGCCTGAAACAGGTACAGGGAAAGGTCATTGTTAATCATGTTTACTTTGAGTCATATCCATCCCACATCAAAGTAAATCCAGTTTGGCCCTCATCTGCTAAAACTGGCAGAGAATCTAATTTGAGTTATTCTTTAAGGTGTCATTCCTGTCCCTGTTAATTTTATAATAACCATTTAGGCTTTTATGATCCAACAAATTTTCTAGAGGTTTCTATGACTTAAGCTTGCCACCCCTGTCAACAGCTACACTTTATTTTTGCTTTGTACTGTAGGTCCTCAGGGTATGTTGCAGAAATGCCTGTTTTCTATAACTTGCCGTCCTGTTGTAGACAGTCCTTAATGTGGCCATTACACTTTTCTTCCTGTGAGTTTGGGCTCTTTCATCCAG
>PITA01023244.1:0-28621 GCA_004023965.1 Spilogale gracilis
GGCCGGGAGGCTGCCCGGCGGCGTGCGGAGCGCGGGGCTCACAGTGTGCCGGTGCTTCTCCCCGCCCAGTGTGAGATGGCCTTCCCCCGGGTCAAGCCCGCGCCCGACGAGACGTCCTTCAGTGAGGCCCTGCTGAAGAGGAATCAGGACCTTGCGCCCAATTCTGCCGAACAGGTGTGCTCTTTCGGCTTTCTCCCTGAGACGGCTCTGAGAAAGCTCGAGAGGGGACCAAGTTCTGGTGAGGCTCCCCGGGAGGTTTAATGGCGCTCCTCGCCGGGAGCGCGTTACGTGTGCATTTATGTCTTTACTGGGGCAACCCAGTCTCCGGGTCAAAAAGTTACTCTCTTCTGGCATATTCAAGGCCAGAGGGTCAGTGTTTTCAGAGCCCTGTGTAGATACTGACTCAGCTTGTGAGAAGAGATTAGGGGAAAATACTCAAACTCTGAGAAGTTGCCTGTAGTTTTTCACTTTAGGGTATTTTTGTTTCCTGCTGTTTTTCAGGCCTCAATCCTTTCTCTGGTGACAAAAATAAACAATGTGATTGACAATTTGATTGTGGCTCCAGGGACATTTGAAGTGGTGAGTTTTTAATGATTCAGTCTTGGTAGTGTGGCGTGGGTAGCCTTTCGTCAGCGCCCATATCTTAATTCTTCAGTTACTTATTCTCCAAAGCCAATCCTGAAATGGGAAGGAAAGTACAGTGGAATTCCTTTGTACTGGTGGTCTTGGGGACAAAACTTGTATCAGTGTCATCAGTTAGCCATAATATATAAGGCTGTTCATATGGTTGTTGTGAGATATGATTGGATTTCTGCTACTTCTAAATCTGGGTAATAACTGTTGTAACTGACTTCTGAGAGGAACTAGATAGTCTTTTTTTTTTTTCCCAAGGTTTTTATTGGAGAGAGGGAGTATGGACATGAGCATGAGTGTGGGGGAGGGCCAGAGGGACTAGCAGAATCCCTGCTGAGTGGGGACCCTCCTCCCATGCAGACAGATCCCAGGACCCTGAGACCACCACCCTAGGCGAAGTCAGACTCAGATGCTTAACCAACAGCCACCCAGGTGTCCCTACACAGTCTTTTTCACTTCTACGTTTTTTCTTCCCTGAAATCTCTTTTCCAACAGCAAATTGAAGAAGTTCGACAGGTGGGATCATATAAAAAGGGAACAATGACTACAGGACACAATGTGGCTGACCTGGTGGTAATCCTAAAGATTCTGCCAACATGTGAGTGCACCTCTTTCTGGCCACAGGAGCAGAAAGTTGAGTTTGACGCATATGGATCTTTAAAGCCCAAATTACTTTTTCTTTGTTTCTTTTTCTTTTCTTTCTTTCTTTCTTCTTTTTAAAGATTGATTTGTTTATTTTGAAGGAGAGTGGGCCATGGCAGGAGGGGGAATTGGCGGGAAGAAGCAGATTCCCCAGAGTCCAACACAGGGTTTGATTCCAGGACCCATGAGATCATGACTTGAGCTGAAGGCAGCCACTCAGCCAACTGAGCCACCCAGGCACCTCTAAAGCCCAAATTTCTTGTGAGAAAGATTATTTGGAAGACAAATGAGAGCTTACTTTTTTTTTTTTTTTTTTTTAAAGATTTTATTTATTTGACAGAAACACAGCCAGAGAGGGAACACAAGCAGGGGGGGTGAGAGAGGGAGAAGCAGGCTTCCCTCCGAGCAGGGAGCCCGATGTGGGACTCGATCCCGGGTCTCCGGGATCATGACCTGAGCCGAAGGCCGTCGCTTAACCAACTGAGCCACCCAGGTGCCCCCAGCTTTACTTTTTTAACATGTGTTGACGTAATAAGGGACAAAGTCTGGACCATGTGTCTGAAAGAATGTATGGCTAGTTACTAAAGGGTAGTGTTTCTCATTTGGTGATTTTTGTCTCCCATGGTATATTTGGCAGTGTCTGGAGACCGTTTGGGTTTCTGACATCAAAGGAGTAGGGATCAGTGCACAGGACATACTCTACCCTCCAACTCTCAAACAAAGAATTATCCAGCTGCAAATGGGATTAGTGCCATTGATGAGAAATCCTACTATTTTAAAAAAAAAAGGAGGTGGGTGGGTGGGTATAGGAGTTATCCTGTTCCCTGAGCTTTTCAGTTTCTCTGTTTAGGTGTGTGTTTCCCCTTGTAAAAGTGTTTGTTCTTTCTTGCTGTGGCTCCAACCTTGCATGTGGGGCAGAAATCAGAGGGTGGAGTAGTGTAGAACTGTATGGCCTTTAAATAATTAATGTTCATGGTCTCTTCTTTTCTTAATCTAGTGGAAGCTGTTGCTGCCCTAGGGAACAAAGTTGTGGAAAGCCTAAGAGCACAGGATCCTTCTGAAGGTTTGAGTTTGTTGCTGAACATGTATTTGTGGTCATAGGAGCCAGGTGTATAATTACAAGTACACTTTTAACAAAGGTCAGGCTAGAAGGAAGAGTGAATGTAGAGTTTTATGTTGGGGAAGTTTTTGGCAGTGGTCTCCAGTGTTCAGAATCCTCTGGCATCTCCTTTACCTTTATTTACTCTCTTTTTTAATAAGGCTTTTGTTTTTTTTAATTTTTTAGAGATTTTATTTATTTGACAGACCAAGGGAGGGAGAGAGAGAGCACAAGTACGGGGAGCACCAGAGAGAGAGAGAGGGAGAAGCAGCCCCTTTCTGAGCAGGGAGCCCAATATGGCGTTTGATCCTAGGACCCCAGGATCATGACCTGAACCAAAGGCAGACACTTAACCAACTGAGCCGTCTAAGTGCCCCTACTTTTTTTTTTTTTTTTTTGGTAAGATTTCATCTACTTGGGCTTGGAGCAGAGGAAGAGGGACAAGTAGACTGCATGCTGAGTGCAGAGCCAGATGCAGACCCTAGTCTGACAACCCTGAGATCATGACCTGAGCTAAAATCGAGAGTCAGATGTGTAACCAACAGAGCCACGCAGGCATGCCTACTTTTAATTTTTTTTTAAGTTTAAGTAATCTCTACACCCAACATGGGTCTTGAACTCACACCCCAGAGATCAAGGGTCCCATAGTGTACCCACTGAGCCAGCCAGGTGCTCTGCGTTTGTTACTTTTATTTTTAAGATTGATTTATTTACTGGACAGAGAGCTCACAAATAGGCAGAGAGAGAGGAGGAAGCAGGCTCCCTGCCGAGCAGAGAGCCCGATGCAGGCCTCAATCCCAGGACCCTGAGATCATGACCTGAGCCGAGGGCAGAGGCTCAACCCTCTGAGCCACACAGGCACCCCTGTTTGTTACTTTTAAAATCGTACTCTGAATCCTCAGTCTGGACTCTCAATATTTTTTTAAAGATTTTATTTATTTATTTGAGAGAGATAGTACCTCGTTATTCACAGGGTAGCAGGGGCGGAGGGGGGGCGTTTGGAGGGAGGGAGGAAGACAAGCAGACCTGTGCTCACTGCAGAGCCAACATGGGGCTTGATTTCAGGACCCTGACATCAGGACCAGAGCCAAAACAGTCAGACACCCAGTTGACTGAGTCATTAGGCACCCCTTAGACTCCTATTATTTTTAGAAACCTATCCATTCCTGGGTGCTTGGGTGGCTCAGTGGGTTAAAGCCTCTGCCTTCGGCTCAGGTCATGATCTCAGGGTCCTGGGATTGAGGCCCGCATCGGGCTCTCTGCTCGGCAGGGATCCTGCTTCCTCCTCTCTCTGCCTGCTGTGATCGCTCTGTCAAATAAATAAATAAAATATTTAAAAACAAAACAAAAAAACCCTATCCGTTTCCTACTCCCACTGTAGATTTACCTCTGTCATCTAAAAGAAATCTGAAAGTTACAGCTTTTGATTTTCTTTCAGTTTTGACCATGCTGACCAATGAAACTGGCTTTGAGATCAGTTCTTCCGATGCTACGGTGAAGATTCTCATTACAACAGTACCCCCCAATCTCCGAAAACTGGACCCAGAACTCCATTGTTAGTTCTTTTTTTCTCTTGCTGATCATTGGGAAAACCAAAACATGGTATAAGGTTGCTGTTGAGGTTACTTGCCAGCTTGTTGCTATTCCACGTGAAATCTTTTGGACCTAAATTGACACCCAGATTTTGCTGTCTCCCTCTGTAATTTGGAGAGTTTTACCAGTTTTGCTAGTGAAACTGTCATACAGGTTAGCTAAGAAAGCAACTGGAGTAGAAGACTTAAGGAAGGACAGGAAATATTTATGGAGGGGGGTGGGCTGTTGGAGAAAGTGGTGGATTTTGCGTGCTTTTAGATTTGATTTGGGGGAATAGTGATTTCTGGACAAGTGATTTGCTAGTCTGAGGAACATGGGGTGGTTTAAGAAATTAGGAAGTTATCTTGCCTTCTTTCCAAGTTCTTGGACTATGGCAATGGTGTTGAACTGCTTGCTTAATAATGGTAGGGCTTCACCGTGGCCCGTTGTGCGTGTCTTGTAGTGGATATCAAGGTGCTGCAGAGTGCACTAGCAGCCATCAGGCATGCCCGCTGGTTTGAGGAAAACGCTTCACAGTCCACGTGAGTCACTCACTACTGCAGTTAAAATAGCCTAGTCCTTCTAATTAACAGTGAGTAGCCAGATCCCCCCATACTTCCTAAGAACTTTTTTGGCTATAATTGTCAGTGTTGTGTTTTGGTGGTGGTTTTGTTTTTAAATTTTGAGTAAACTGATTGAAACAATGTATAGTTTTGGAAGTAGCATCCACTTTGTACTTCAGGTATGGAAGTACATGATCTTACTACTTTTAATCTCTGGTTTCTTCTTACCTTCAGAGTTAAAGTTCTCATCAGACTGCTGAAAGACCTGAGGATTCGTTTTCCTGGCTTTGAGCCCCTCACACCCTGGATCCTTGACCTACTCGTAAGTAAACAAGGGCAATCGGGAGTTTGTGCCCATCCCTATTTTAACAGTAGTTATTCTGAAACCTGTCAGGCTCTGAAATTCGGTGAAGCTGAAAATAAGTTTCATGGTGGGCACGTAATCTAGTAAATAATCAAGGTTATTACTTCCTTGGGTTTTTGGAATATTCAGTTGAGTAATTGCCCCTGTGCCTTTTTGTTACTGATGTCATTTCAGTAATGTGATAAAGGAAATTACTATTGAACGAACAGTCATTTCAGAATTGCTTCTTTACATTGTAGCTAGGCCTTAATAACTAGTTTTCTCTGTTTAAAGTTTCAGTTTGTTTGGCTAGACATGCCAAGTTTATGGCACACCTAGCAGAATGTTTATTTTCCAGGGGCACTATGCCGTGATGAACAATCCTACCAGACAGCCTTTGGCCCTAAACGTGGCATACAGGTATAACATGCTGCTTTGGGTTTGGGGCTGGATGTAAGTGGTCTTGTGTGTTCTCTTAATGTTCTTGTGTGTTTCAGGCGTTGCTTACAGATTCTGGCTGCAGGACTGTTCCTGCCAGGGTCAGTGGGTATCACTGACCCCTGTGAGAGTGGCAACTTCAGAGTACACACAGTCATGACTCTGGAGCAGCAGGTATTGGGACAGCTCCAGTGGGGTCTGTTGTGTCCCATTATCGTCAGAAGACAAAGGGAATGCGGTCTTTAGGGGTCAGGATTTAGACTTTGCCCTTGAAATTCATCTTTATTTTCATGGTAATACTCATGAGATAAGGTACTCTGATTCATCTTGCTAGTTTATCCTCACTTTGTTCTCCTTTAGGACATGGTGTGCTACACAGCTCAGACTCTGGTCCGAATCCTCTCACATGGTGGTTTTCGGAAGATTCTTGGCCAGGAGGGTGATGCCAGCTGTGAGTGCTCACTGTGGGTCAGGGGTTCTTTATGCTGCTCTGTCTGCAAAGAAACACTGCACTACTCAGATGTCTTGCTGTTTCTGCTGTGTAAATCACGATTTGTACGCTGGGCTACTTGGCCTGACATCACTTTTTCTTTTCTAGATCTTGCTTCTGAAATATCTACCTGGGATGGAGTGATAGTGACACCTTCAGAAAAGGCTTATGAGAAGCCACCAGAGAAGAAGGAAGGGGAGGAAGAGGAGGAGAATACAGAAGAACCACCTCAAGGAGAGGAAGAGGAAAGCATGGAAACTCAGGAGTGACCTTCCCTTCTCTTCACCTCCCTTTTTTTTTTCCAAGGGGAAGACTGCAGCCTAAGCTAACTGCTGCTGGGCTTTATTTCTGAGGGATTTCTTGCATTTCTGAGGGATAAGGGGAGACAGGAAGGGGAAGATAAACTATAGAGGGAAGTGTCATTCCACTGGGTTTTTGATTGGCTCAGTAGCCTGAAGTCTTCCATTTGTGACCTATGCCATCTGTCTTTAGTGAAGCAGCATACCAGCTTTTTCTTCCTAAGACTTCAGAGAACCCAGTTCCTAGAAACCCCCTCCCCTCAACCAGTACTTTGTTGTTGAAATGTTGTGAACTATTAGTGTCTGGAATTTTTTTTTTTTTTCTACGAAAAATGATTAAAGTACTTCCTAGTAGGGCTCTTGGTCTCGTTTTTTCCTTGGCACCTGGAAACCTTTTTTTTGCTTTTTGTACTCTTCAGGTGAAAGTGATACTTGAGTCTTTTCATTGTAAACATTAGATCACAGTTTGAAGCTATATTTGAATTAAAGTACATAGACTCTTGGAACCTTTCCATATACCAGAGTAAACTAGAACACCATTTAAGCATTTATTGAATTAAATGGTTCTAGCAATACGGCTACTCTATTCAAGCCAAGTGCAATCAATAAAAGAGGGTAGACAGGAGTCATTACCTTGACTGCCTGCCCTCTTCTCCAATCCTCTGTAAACAAAGTCACAAGTAGAGGACATGCAACAGAAGAGCAGAACTAGGCCTGAAGGTAGAGGAGTTGGGCTTGAGTATGCAGAGGCCTCGGCTCATTCTTGGAAGCAAGAGCCATAATAAATCCTTTGGGATCGTTAGTCCTGTTGGACACAGGTTTCTTTGGGCCCCCATATAAACAGGTAAGACTTAAGTGCTTCAAAAAGAAACAGGGCTGCCTCGTTGCCATCCCAAGGTCTACAGGGAGTCCTGAAGGAAACAAGGCTGCTGGCAAACAGTGCTTGTGCTAGTCTGAGGCCATGCATGGGTCCCATCTTCTGGCCTGTTACTTGCTTGGGGAACCAGGAGGGTAAAGGCCTGAATCCAGCATTGCCCTCCTGCGGGCTGTTTCCTTGGCCACGCTGTGGTTAAGCCGCCTCAGCCGTTCCTATAAGATAAGATTTGGAGTCATGGGGCGCCTGGTGGCTCAGCTGTTAAGCGTCTGCCTTCAGCTCAGGTCATGATCCAGGGTCCTGGGATTCAGCCCTAGTGGGCGGGAAGCCTGCTTCTCCCTCACTCTTCCTGCTCGCGTTCCCTCTCTTGCTGTGTCTCTGTAAATAAAATCGCGACTGCTCTGAAAGGCTCCAGCACTCCTTGCCAACAAGGTGCAGTAAATAACGGGCTTGCTCCGTCTCTGCGTCAGGATTCTCAGGAATCCGAGGATCGGGAGAGCCACCGGGCACTGAGAACTGGAGCTCTATGACGCCTGACACTAGCTGACAACTCCCGTTCTTTCACTGCGTCGGGGACTTCTTTTACCTGCGCGTTCTGTAGAATGTTGTTGACCAAGACGACTCGCCGCCGGGCATTAAGCAGCTTCTTCACGTAGGGGTCGAGGTCCAGGGCCACTTTCTGATCCTCGTTGATTCGGCACAGTTCTGGGGGTGGAAGGAAGGAGCCGCTAACCCCTAACGGCACAAGGGCCGGCCGCTAGGAACCCAGGAAAGCAGGAATGCACTGCAGCCCTTGCAAGCCCTGCAAGCATACGACCGAAACCCACCCCGAGCTCGACCAACGAGAGGCCCTCCACGTGCGCCGCAGGGTCGCTGGTCTACGGGACGCTTACTCACCAGTAGCTAGGTTGTCGATTTGTTCTCGAAGCTCTACCTGGCTCTCTCTGCAAAGAGGTCCACACTGTCAGTTAATGGGCTGCCCGCCCGCCGGCCCGGCCTCTCCCGCCCGTCTCACCCGGGACCCGCCCCTTCCGGCACAAGGCCGGCCCCTTCCGGCACGGCCCCCCTCTCCCGAGGAGCCGTCCGACCCTGCCCCGCCCTTCCCTCCGGACCTGACGGCGTGGACGTGAGAATCCAGCTGTTGCACGGCCGGTCGTAGGAACTCGAGGAGCCCCTCGGCGAAGAGATCGCGGCCTGCAGGACCCGCCACTGGGGTCCCTGCCCCGGACACAGCGGCGGAACCAGCCGCCGCCATCACGAGCAGTCCTTCCGCCGGAAACGTGCCGCGCGGGCCGCCGGGACCTGGAGTCGCGCTGATGTGCGCCACCAGGGGACGCCCGGGAGCTGCCGCCTGAACGCAGCCTGGGGACTTCTGGGAAACCGAGTCTCCGCGACCCGGGGCGGGGCGGGCCGAGCGGCAGTTCCTCGGAGGCCCCGGAGAGGCGCTGTTGGGTGTTGTGCGAAGGTGAGAAAGGAATGCTTGTCTCCCGGGTTGCGCTTACCCTGCCGTGCTAACCGGCCTGTGTTCACCGCATATATGGCCTCCGATTCCAGACTTTGCGAGCGTGCTTTTTAATGTCTACATATAGTGTCTACAAAACTGCGTAGGACGGTTATTGTCCTAAAGGGAATGGAATTCTGATACAGGCGGCCACGTGCGGGAGCCCTGGAGACCCTGCGAGCGCACCAAGCGGAGCAGGACGCATGCGCGGAGGGCCCGGCGCGGTCAGCTTCACGGGGGCAGCAGGTGCTCGAGTCACTGCCTAACGGCGGAGTTTCAGTATGGAATGATCACGAAGGTCTAGAGATGAGTAATGATGACCTGGTAATGGGAATTTACTTAATGCCGCTGAACTGTACAGTTAAAAATGGTTAAAGTGGTAAATTTTATGTGTATTTTTCCACCACAGTAAAGAACAACTTAAAACCTACATGTGTTTCCATATTTTGATTTTTTCCTTTCTTCGGAAAGTTTCCTTAGTTTTGTTGGGTTTCTCATGGCTTTCCAGAGTTTACATGTCTCGTTGAATTCTCAACACAAGGCACCGTGTGTTGGCTCTGGAGGGTCCGGTGGCGGCAGCCCTGGGGCCCCCGGTTAGGTGTGTGTGGAAGTGCTCCTGGGGGCAGAGGGGTCCCCAGAGATAAATGACACCACAGTGTTTAGCCCTGAGCTTCAGCCTCAGGAATGAAAGAGGAGGTGTTTAAGTCACTGAGGAGACGGGTGCTCCACAGCTGGGAACCTGAGGCTCCAAGTGTGATGACTTTTCAAGCTTACGCTTTTTTGTTGTCCTTATTTCTCTGTATCTTTCCTCCAGTGATTAGAGCTGCAAGTGTTATGAGAGGCTGGAGGCTTGTTACGGGAGTCAGCAGCGCGACGAGGGGAGCTCGGGTGACGGCAGCCTGCTCGGGGGCCAGGCCAGCGAGGGGGAGCCCAGAGGACGGGGTGCTGATAGTGCTGCAGAGGAAGGAGAAGGGCTCAGTCCTGGAGGCCTGCACTGAAGACAGAACAAGGGCTGGTCTGGGGAAAGGAGGTTAGTGTCTCAGTATCAAGACAAGATGTCCCCAAGTTGGCCACATCTCAGGTATCCTTTTGAAGTAAGGTTGTGAGATTTGGAAAACAACAATCCAAAAAATTCTGGGACACTAGGTGAATTTGAATTTCAGATAACAATTTTTTTTAAAGATTCTATTTAGTTATTTGCAGAGAGAGAGATCCCAGGTAGGCAGAGAGGCAGGCAGAGAGAGGAGGAAGCAGGCTCCCCGCCGAGCAGAGAGCCCGATGCGGCCTCGATCCCAGGACCCTGGGATCATGACCTGAGCCGAAGGCAGAGGCTGAGCCACCCAGGCGCCCAGCAATTTTTTTTTTTTTTAAAGATTTTATTTATTCGAGGCGCCTGGGTGGCTCAGTTGCTTAGGCGACTGCCCTTAGGCTCAGGTCATGATCCCGGAGCCCTGAGATCAAGTCCTACATCGGGCTCCTGGCTCTGTGGGGAATCTGCTTCTCCCCTTTCATGCTGTCTCTTTCCCAAATAAATTAAATCTTAAAAAAAAAGGTTTTTATTTATTTACTTGAGCGAGAGTGGAGAGGGGAGCAGAGAGATTCCCATGCGCCCTGCTGAGCAAGGGCCCCGCTGCAAGGCTGGGGCTCAGGGCGCCGAGACGGTGACCCAAGCCGAGATCGAGTCACACACCTGGGGCGCAGGGTGGCTCCGCCAGTTGGGCATGTGCCTTTGGCTCAGGTCATGTGAGGAGGGAGCCTTCTCCCTCTCCTCCCTGCTGGTGCTCCCTCGCGCGCTCTCTCAAATAAGTAAAGAAAATCTTTAGGGGCGCCTTGGTGGCTCGGTTAAGTGCCTGCCTCCGACTGGGGTCAAGGCCTGGGTCAGGTTTGCTGCTCGGTGGGGGGCCGCCCCCTGCCGGTGCTGTCTCAGGCCGAGCGCCCGAGCCGCACACGCCCCAGCCGGACAAGACTGTTGAGTGTAAGTGTCTGATCTGGCGGTCCTACTTCACAGGCCGGCTCGCTGAGAACAAAATCACTTTCTGTTGTTTTTGTGCTTTCCTTGCGCTCTTCCTGTCAGCCCCAGTTGGCTCTTGTCTCTCAGGAGGGAACCCTGGTCGCGCTACCCTCCAGGGCGGTCACGTGACCTAAGAAGCTGCTCAGAGAATATAAACACTGAAAGGGACTTTGTTGTAGTAATTAACTTATTTTTAAAGATTTTATTTATTTGAGAGAAAGCACGGGGCGGGGCAGAGGGGGAGAGAGAAGCAGCCTGCCTCCCAAGCGGGGAGCCCGACGCGGGCTCGATCCCAGGAACCTGAGCCCAAGACTGAGCCGGCCGGGCACCCCCATCTATTTATTTTTTCAAAGTAAGGTCTTCCCCAACGTGGGGCTTCAGGTCAGCACCCCAAGATCACGAGTCTCACGCTCCACCAGCTGAGCCAGCCAGGCACCCCTGAAAGAGATTTTATTGTTTTATTTTTTTCTGAAAGGGACTTTAGAATCCATCCTTCCATGGACACCTCTGTAAGGGGGACCAGGCAAGGGTCTGTTGAAGAGATACCAAAGGCCGGGGCGCCTGGGGCTCAGGTCGTGGTCCCGGGGTCCTGGGATCGAGGCCGCGTCGGGCTCTCTGCTCGGCGGGGAGCCTGCTTCCTCCTCTCTCTCCGCTGCCTCTCTGCCTGCTTGTGAGCTCTCTCTGTCAAATAAATACAATCTTTAAATAAATAAATAAAAGAATACCAAGGGCCATGGGGTCACATATGTCAGGCCAAGTCACCGCCCTGGGCTTTACAACCTCCCCCAGAAATGGACTCTGGTCAGTCAGGAATGTTCTAGTCAGCACCAATAAGGCGATCTGTCACGAGGCCCCTCCATCCGCCCACACCCCCAGAGGGAGGCGAGGTCATCGCAGGCTGAGACCCTTCCGCCTCCTCCCCAAGGGAAGGTGACCTTGCCTGGAGCAACCCTTTCTCTTCCTGCTAACGTTTCGCCCCCCCCCCCCCTACAAACCCCTTCCATTTTGTTCCGCTCCTCGGGATTCCCCTCTCCCCCCTTCAGAACCAGTGGCAAGCCCCGCTTGTCCCCCGTGCTTCTGGCTGACCAGGTACAGACTGGAGGTCCCCCCACCCCCGGGGTCCAGTTAATGTGCTACAGCAGCTCCCGGATGGCAGAGCAGCACGTCCTTACCAGGATGCCCGTTTACTGTGAAAGGACGGAACTCCGGAGGAGCAGGTGGAGATGCAGACGGTAAACACGTGTGGGGAGGGGCCCAGAGCATCCGGCCCCCCAGGCGCACCGCTCTCCCCAAACCCCCTGCGCTCACCAATCCCGAGGCTCCCGGAATTCTGTCCTTTACTGCCCAGGCACGACTGCTTCCTTGGAGCCCCTGTCTCCCGGAGGTTGGGGAGGGGATGGGTCTGGAAGTCCCAACTCCGGGTCGGTTCCCCGGGCAACCAGCCTCCAGGGTCGACACAACAAAAGGCCCTTTATTGTTCTTTCACAAGAATGTCCAGGTTTTCGGAGTCCGTGCCAGACCAGGACCAAAAGGATCTTCCTTCCTTCCCTCCCTCCCTTTTTTTCTTCCTTCCTTCTTCCCTCCCTTTTGCTTTTCTTTCCCTTTCTTGATTTTGAGAGACAGAGAGAGGGAGCAGAGCCCGATGGGAGTGTGACCTGGGCTGAAGACAGGTGCCTAACCGAGTCACCCAGGCGCCCTGAATACATATTTCTTATTATAAAGCACAAGATCACAACATGGCTATGTTTAAATCTCAAGCCGATAGTCACCTTACACTAAAGGGTAAGAAATCCAGTAAATCAAACCTAAAGATAGAATCAAATGAATCTTTTAAATGAGGTTTCCTGGGGCCTTCTCTATGCCAGGTCTGCGGGGCTGCCTGCCCTACACAGTAAGAGGACCATGACTGAGGACTGCTGTCACCACCGCAGGCCCCAGAACTGTCCTGGCTGCGTCTCCACCCTCAAGGGTCTCCCTACCCTGCTGTCCTTTGCCCCTGGGCCATGTGGTCAGTCAGGGCCCTCACCAGCCAGGGTACAGTGCAGCGGGTTGAAAGCCAGCCCAGGCAGGAGTAGAGGGCAGCCAGGTGGCACCTGGAACATGTCTCCTACTGGCATGACCAGGTGAAAGTGGGAGACAGAACATCAGGAGCCCGGAAGTGTGGAGATTCCTATAAGAGCCTGGAGATGGGGGCGCGTGGGTGGCTCAGTCGCTGGGCATCTGCCTTTGGCTTGGGTTTAATTCCCGCATCCTGGGATTGAGCCACATATCAGACTCCCTGCTCGATGGGGAGCCTGCTTCTCCCTCTCCAGCTCCCCCTGCTTGTGTCCCCTCTCTGGCTGTATTTCTGTCAAATAAATAAAATCTTAAAAAAAAAATGCTTAACCCACTGAGCTACCCAGGTACCCCAGACTGTCCCTTGACTTTCAAGTTCTAGCTCTGCATTGCCAAGACTCCCTTTGAAGTTTTCTTGGGCGCCTGGGTGGCTCAGAGGGTTGGCCCTCTGCCTTCAGCTCAGGTCATGATCTCAGGGTCCTGGGCTCTCTGCTCTGCAGGGAGCCTGCTTCCTCCTCTCTCTTTGCCTGCCTCTCTGCTTATTTGTGATCTCTGTCAAATAAATGGGTAAAATCTTAAAAAAAAAAAAAAGTTAGGTTTCTTACCTGGGTCATGATCCCAGGACTCTGGCACCAAGTCTCATGTGAGACTCCAGTCCTGCATTGGGCTTCCTGCTCAGTGGGGAGTCTGCTTCTCCTTCTGCACACCCCCCAGCCCGCTTGTGTGCTTTCTCCCTCATGCTCTCAAATAAAATCATAAAATTAAAAAAAAAAAAAAAATCTCTACAATCCAAGTGGGGCTTGAACTCACAACTCTGAGATCAAGAGTCACATGCTCTACTGAGTCAGCCAGGACCCCAAGCCTCCTAAGAAACCGTACCTTGTCAGTGTCTGCACGGCAAGCCCTTAGCAGATGGTGGTTGAGTGAGTGAAAGGCTGACCTGGTGACTGGGCTCAGTCTCCATGTCGCGCTCTACTGTGGACACAGGAGATGCAGAGAACTGCAGTGAGCAGCAGGAGGCTGGTGGGGAGTCCCTTGTGCCCACTGCTGGGAACGAACTCCTTCAGGAGGTAGGATCCAGAGTGGAGGGTGCACTGGGACCTCAGAGCAGGCCACCTCCCAAGCCACACTGCCTCGGAGCTCACAGTGAAGATTCACAGATGCTGGAAAGGGCAGACCCAACCTGCTCCTCGCTCACTCCCCTGCAAGCTGGGCCCGGGCAAGGGAAGGGTGTAGAGGACATGGGGCGGGGCAAGTCCCCGACAGCCACCCGTGGGCAGCACAAGCCTGGAGTCCGCAGGATGGCGCGGCGGCAAGCTCCCCCAGAAAGTGGCCGTCTGGGGTGGGAGAGGCTGACCTGGGAGGGAGCAGCTAAACCACACTCAGCAGAGCCCCCCCCCTTTCTCTAGCTCGGGGGTGGAAGCACTGAGGGTCTGTCCTGAAATCACTCTCCCAAGTGAATTCCATCAACGAACTGGAGGGCACCCCACTCCAGGGTCCTGCTCTCCCATTTCCCAACTCCCTCTTTTACCCTGAAACCCTGTCAGATGTGGAACTACCTGCAACTAAAAGGGGACATGGGCAGGGAGGTATGTGTGGCACTGCGGCCCCTCCCCTTCACATGTCCCCTTTTCCTCACAAATGCCTCAAAGGCTTCTGTGAATCTTTATTTTTTAAAGATTTTTATTTATTTGACGGGGGGGGGGGGGAAGGCGGCTCCCCGCTGAGCAGAGAGCCCGATGCGGCCTCAATCCCAGGACCCTGATCCCAGGACCTCAGATCGTGACCTGAGCCGAGGGCAGAGGCTTTAACCCACTGAGCCCCCCAGGCGCCCGGTGAATCTTTTTCTTAAGGGATCTCAGTGGATTGAACACAGGCCAGGGGAGAAGTGGCTCAAATGCCACCAGATCGGGGCACCCGGGGAGCTGTTTGGGGTGAGAGTCTCAGTTTCAGCTCTGGTCCTGGAATCGCATCTGCTACTGAGCTTTGGGCTCAGGGGGGAGTCAGCTTCGATCCCCCGCCCCGGCCTTGTGCTCGGGGGAGGACTGGGGCTAAGCCCTGGGGGACGATCACCCAAGGCTGTGTGAAGAGGGTAAGGGCCCTACTCACCTTGCAGGTGCCTTTCCCTTCCAAAGGTGTCCTGGGAAGTGCCTGACGTGACCAGCGTTGTGTTTGCAAAGGGCACCCCATCCCCTGGCAGACAGCACCTCCCTCAGGAGCCCTGGCGGGGACGAGAGTCTGGGTCTACCTAAGGGACTATCCCTACAACCGGCCTTGCCCAAATAAAAACCTCCCACCCCTTCCATTTATGTTATGAACACCTGTTGGACCTAAAGACCTCCAGCCTCACAGTCCATTTTTAAAGGGAAGTGTATTTATAGCACACTCACACTCCAGATCAGGGTTCCGTCCTCTACCACCACCTGGTCTTCTCAGTCTCACCCTTCTACAGGGCTACACCACTTGCCTCAGAAGCCCAAGTCATAGAGATAGGATTCAAGTCTAGGCTGTCTTGACCAAAGTTTCCTTCCCAGGGTGCCACACATAGCTCCCAACAGTTTAGGGAACCATGGAATACACTGGCAACTGATGTGGTTGGGGGTGGTTAGGTTCTTTCCCACAGCTCAGGGGAAAAGAGAAGCCAGTGCCAGGGTCCAGAATATTGCCCAAGATCATTATGCTGGAGCTTCCTATGGGCCAAACAGGCCAGAACATTCTTTTGTGGGGTTAATCACCTTTCTGCCAGGCTTACTCAGAGGGCAAATTCTTTACTTTCTGGCTCAAAACCCTCTCTCCACCTGCCCCCCTCCCACGCCCCGATTTTAATACCCCTATGAAGAAAAGGACTCTGAATTCCACAAGAGGTAGGTCAGGGTATCGTCACAGGGACCATAGCATTTCAAGGAGCCCAACAAAGAAGAAAGAGTCCTGACTAGATTTGAGAATGTTTCTTGTTATGATGAACCAGAAATACAAGATTCCACTGAAAACTGGAACAGTTGACAAGAATATGGTTGAACTTATAACTTCAAAGAGGGCCAAACAAAGCCAATGAACGGAGAAGCCCAGGACCGGATTGGGATGAACGTCAGGACAGTAGCATTCGAGCACACGGGTTATCTTCTGCCACCTAGAAGGTACCTGCCATCATTCTGCCCCTTTCTCGGAATGCCAAACCAAATGGCCACTTCCTCTCTACTGAAGGTGACAGCGAACCCCACAGGGGCTCTGGGGGCAGGATACAAAGCCAAGAGCCAGTTTATACGTCTCACTTCAGGGCAGAAAATGCACACACCCAGCCCAGCACACCTGTTATGTGGCGTCGACGTACATGGAAGTAACTTTAATCAGTCAGAGGTGTTACCATGTGTAACCTGCAATGTGGCCCTGTAGCTATGTCAGTGTCCCTAATTCACGAATGTATCACTGTGGCAGAGTTCATTTTTGAGGTCCACATTCTCTAAACATGTCTAAGATCATGTAGAACAGAACCATCTCTCAGAAACCTAGGCATCAGGAAGGAACTCTGATGGGCTTTCTGGGGTTTTCGTGGGGACACAGAGATGACGAGAGAAGTTAGAACACCAGAGCATTTGACAGATGAAGGGAGGCAGAAGCGAGAAGACGGCGGCGTTCTAGCCCCAAGGCCACCACATTCACATTCAAAGAGAAGTCAGAGCGGTGGTGGTGGTGGTGGTGATGGTGGGGGAACCCCCAAACACAACAAAATAAAACCCAAGTCAGAGGAAAAAAGGGTTTCATACAACACAGTATCAAAAAAGTAAAAGGAACACACTAAATGCACAAACTGGTGGCAAGTGAAGTCCACAGCCTATTGTGACAGGTCCTTCCAGCATCATTCAGGTTTCTTTTCCATCTGTTACCTCAAGGTTATTTACAGATGTGCTGACTTCTGAACAAGAGTCTCTCACAGGAGGGTGGGCAGGTTTCAGTCATTGGTTTCGGGATCTGTTTGTGCCATGTAGGCGTCCAACTCGGCATCCAGGTGTCCTTTTGTTTTCGACATGTAAGCATCCAACTGGTTGTCCAGCTGCTCCTTGGTCAGTACAGGGCGAGTGAGGGCACCTCTCCCTCGTCCACGGCCTCGGCCTCGACCTCCAAAGCCCCCTCTTCCCCGACCTATCATACCCCGACCTGGCCCAAGGGGAAAAAAAGGATACAGTTACAAGTAGGTTTAATGGGTGTTATGGCAAATGCCCCTCAGAGCAGCGGGGCCTAGCTGAGAACGGCTGAAAGGGCAGGGCAAAGAGGAGAAATCTGGAAAAACAGGAAACACATTGGGTAGAAAGCAACACATGGAAAGCACACATAATGAATCCTTGTTTACGTGCTCATCTCTAAATGCTATTTAAAGACTTTTATTCTGTCGACAAAGGGAAAGTAACTGACAATTAAAAGAATCTCAACCTTTCCTAAAACAAATATCTCAAGTTTGAGACCCTCAGTAAGTTCATAATTAAAATCCATTATAGGTAACCCCACTGAGTAACAGGGAGGAAGGAACAAGGGCACAGAGAAACAGGGTGTAGGGCTAGACAGTTTTTAAAAGTAAGCCCTTACTGAAGATCTTTCTGGAAAATCAGCTCATCTCTCCTCAAACTTATTAAACCTAATGAGCTGACCCCCATCGGGAGACTGAGGAGTCATTCTGACGTAGGAACAAAGTGAGAAGACGGAGAATGTATTTATTTAGGGTAGTCCCAGCCAATTCTAGCTCAGATTTTAGTCACCTTACAATCACGGCCATCTGACAGGTGGTTTCGATTCGCTTAACGAAACATATGCAGCTTTTTGAGAAGCTACTTTAGACTTCCCCAGTCCTGTGGTGCTCTCTCAGAAACCAGGTCAAGAAAATTTGGAAATGTGCTATTTCATCCTGAAACCCAAACTAGCTTGTACTTTACTCGTTAAGCCAACAATATAACGGGAGAGAAGAAAACAAGTCCTTGGCTGTCGAATTTCCTTTCCTAACAGTTACTATCCTCTGGCAACTTTAAGGTCATAAATTATGGAAGACCCGCCACACAATATAAAAGGACCAAAGCAGATATACACAAGGGCTACAGAAATAAGAGTTTCTAACCCCCCTCCCCCAGAGAGGTGTTGTTCAGAGTTTTCCACTAAGCTCTAAAATCAGAAAACTCCCATTTGGATTAAGACAGCAACACCATTAAATTCTTTTCCATCTGGGTCATGAGGTCACAAGACAAGTATCACTAAGTCTCAAAGGTAACATTATCAACAAGAGTCAGTCAGTTAACTTAACTGACACGGTACCTTCTTCCTTTCTACCTTGATTAAAAAAAAAAAAAAAAAAAAAAAAAAGTCATCTCTGATTTCCTGTAGACACAAAATTTACCCTGACTTTAACTTGGCTTCAGAGTCAATATCCAACTCCAATCTCATCATCCTTTTTAATAAACTCAGCTTCATTTTTGTACATCTCCCTCTTCTTTGTTCTTAGAGTCCAAGTGGAGTTTTGAGCTATGGTATGGCGTGTGTGGTGATGGGGCAGGGACATAGGTAAAACCTCCAACTGACCATCTGTCATTTTAACAGTACAATTTAAATTGCAAGAACCTGGCAAAAGACTGAACATAACCTGGCTTTGACATGTACCTGACCGGCTCTTAGACAACCTGGGACAGACTTTTTGCACTACCAGCATGTGAATTTAGAAAATAAGCCAGTTTCAAAAAACAAAACAAGACAAACAAATAAGCCTGCCTATGACTTGAAGCTGTGCAGAAAGGGGGCTCTGAGTTTTGAAGGGAGAGAAATAAGGGGGAGCTATTCTCTGAAGTTGGTAGCTGACTAACCTCTACCACCGATTCCGCCACGACCCATAGCTCCACGCCCTAGGCCCCCTCTCCCAGGACCTCCACGACCTCGAACACCACCTCTTCTTAAGCCCATTCGGGGAGCTACGGCTCGTCCACCTCGGAGCAGGTTTTGACCTTGGAGAGGAGGCATACAATGTATATGCAGGTAAATCCAAGAGAGACAAAGTAGACTCTAACCAAAGGAAGGCGGTGAGGGTTAAATGAGAGTTAATTCAGTTAATTTTTAGGTTGGGTGGGGCAAGCTGTACACCAGGTGTGAACAGATCAAACTGCTCTTCATTCAATCAATTCAACAAGTCTGACCACAAGCCCATTTTTGGAAGAAGCTGGGAGTTAATTAGTAAGTACACACAAAAATTATCTATTAAATAATCAGGTAAGTGCCTAGCATTATGGTAGATTCAAAAATAAATGTTATGATTCCTGCTCTCAATACATTCTTACAAGGGGCAAGAACAACACAGGGAACAGTTTAACAGTGCCCAAAATGTAACATGTAGCCATGGGTCAATCTGTCCTCTCTTTTCCAATTATAACAGTATGTTTCAGCAGCACAGAGATGATTAGTTAAGATACAGGCCAAGGGAGCAAATTATTTCTTAGCTCTTACTTATTTCTAGAACTTGCATGTGCTTTGGTTCAAGCAGCAGCAGGGTGTTTAGACGGAATGGAGATGACATGAATTACCTGTCGTTACGCAGGTCATAGCCTCTCACCATTGCACATTATCAGAAAGGGAATGGTATCGAGAAAAGACATGCAGCACTAGTAAAAATATGCGATTTCAAAAGTTATTAATTATATTAATACAAATTCAGGACCAAGATGTTAAAACAAATGTGTCCATAAGCAGCCCAAGAGAAAAGGGAGGGGTAGGCCCGGTAATTATCAGGTACACAGCACTGACCTCGGAGCGACATCCCGCCCCTAAGCAGGGTTCTGGTGGCACGTCCCCCACGTAGTCCTCCTCGGGGTAAGCCTCTCTGGATTATGGGCAGGCCTCGTCCTCCGATCGCTCCCCTGGCCAGGGTCCCTATGGGTCGGCCTAACCGTGCCTGGATGTTACTCTTACCCAGGCGCTGCTTTAAGCTCTTCTGGAAAAAAAGGTGTTGGGGGATTGAGATCAAAAAGCATTCCAGTGGGATTCAGCAACTCAAAAGTGCAGAGAAAAAGCAAGTGAGATGGGTGTGTGGAGGGAGATTAACCTGCCGTAGATGTCACAAAGACCCTAAACCAGAAACTAGCCTCTGCTTCAAGACATGGTATAAAAGCAGCAGAATTCTGATCCCGAGCCTTTATGAAAGCTCAATTAAGGTCCGGTGACATTGGCATCAACACAAATTACCGCACTGGTTTGGCAGAAGTCAAATCCACTCCCTGGAACTTAAGTTGTAGTAAGGACTCCGTGTTTCAAACCCTGGATTCTGCTGTTTTTGTACCAGAGGTCGACAATGATACGACTTGATTCATACGGGCCCAAGGACTAGCACTGTCTTCAAAGGCTTACTCAAACACCATAGGAAGTTCATCACACTCTGGGGAATATTTTAAATTATAAGTTCATTTGAATTCTCGTCAGTTAAAAACAAGACTTTTCAGTCAAAGAGGCCAATGTGTTCCATTTTTCCTCTGAGTATCTATCTCCAGACGGTCCACTTTTAACCTTAAGATGTAAACACAAAAAAGTCAAACCTCCTTTCCTTACATTTCTTAAGTCACTATTAATTCCATGTCTCCCCTTGCAAACAGCTCCGGTAAGCCAGTACAATAACCTTTAATTCGAAATACTCAAATGGATCTCCAGAGAGAACGCTCACTTGCACTAGCCTTCAGATAGGTCACCCTACACTCACAAAACTCCAGCCCATATTTGAGCAAGGACACACCACTAATGGAGATTTTCAATAACCTGTCCCTCAGAGACCACACGGCAGTGATCTCTGCGAATTAAATTCCTTCAAAGGAAAAACTGACTGTGTAGCCTTGAACACAATCAAGGCCCCAACAAACCCATTTCCCCATAAAGTCATCAGTCAGTGAGTGAAAATAAATTCTGTGTCTCCTCAGGGTTTACCCGGTTAGGTGGCTTACCAATGACGTTTTTCTTTCTTTTCTTTTTTTTTGCAACCACAAGCTGTGAGTTATGATTAGTTTTCTAATACAAGATAATAAACTGCCTCTGATCAGAGGGACAGGCTCCGAACATTATGCACCTAGACATAACCAACCTTAGGAGTCTGTCACATCACTCCCCCGACAGGACACAATTAGGAGGTCAGGACATCATTCTACAAATCCCTTCTGTTTGATGATCCTGAGAATATTCTTCCAAAATCCATGCTTCAGAGGAGAATGCACAGTGCTTAGCAGCTCTCCCTTCCTAATCTTTTTTGGCCAGCAAAAGTAGTCTCTAACAGTGTTGGCAAGCTTGAAGATGTTACTATACCGTCTAGTTTTCACTCTAGAGCTGTGCTGTATGCTAAAGTAGCCACCAGCCACATGCGGCTACTTAAATTACAAGTAAAATTTAAAAGGCGCCATGGGGCGCCTGGGGGGCTCAGTTGGTTGAGCGACTGCCTTTGGCTCAGGTCATGATCCCGGAGACCTGGGATCTAGTCCCCACATCGGGCTCCCTGCTCGGCGGGAAGCCTGCTTCTCCCTCTCTCACTCCCCCTGCTTGTGTTCCCTCTCTGGCTGTGTTTCTCTGTCAAATAAATTAAAACAAAAAAACAAAAAAACTTAAAAGGCGCCTCAATCACACTAACCGCATTCTGAGCGCTCAACAGTCACAGCTGGCTAGTGGCTACCATATTTGCAGAGCAGATATAGAGTATTTCCTTCACCGTAGAAAGTTCTGTCAGAAAGCTCTGCTCCAGAGGCTCCTTTCTGCCCGCCTGTATTTAAAACTTCTTCTAGAAAGGTCCTTGGAATGATGTGTGAGAGACTTATCTTCAGCAATTTGTAACAGCTACTCTTGGAAAATGGTGGGGCCCTTTCTTACTGCTTTCTGAGTCAGGGACAAATGCAGGAACTCCAAGGCTCATGAAGCAGAAAGCCTTGTTTATTTTTGGTCAGTGAGCCCAACAGTTCGGGGGGTGGGAGGGTGTTATATTTAAGTGCTGAATTGAGGCACAGCCATGCAGCGCTACCAGTTAAGGGTCCTTACAGTCGCATGGCATCGGCCTCCAGACGCCCAGCCACAGCTTGGACATATCCTTCCACAGCCAGTGTCCGGACTTGCAAATAAAGTCTACGAATGATAAAGAGGAGGTCTTACTTCAGATCTGAATTAAGGATCATCTCTTACTGGAAGTTTGAAAGAGAACCCACCAATTGTTAAAATCAGTCATTCAATGTTCTCAGTCTCTTTGGCAAAATTCAGGTGCTGTGGAGGTGAAGGTCACCCTACTGTGTGTACATGTCGGCACTCGAAGTCTTCAGGGCTGTTGGGCCTTCCTGTGCTGGGGGGAAGGAACAAAGCTATGTCCCTCATTCTAAGTCATCTACCGTGGAATGAATGAAGGGTTTTCTGAAGGCCATCTAACACAGAAGCTGAAATCCACTGACTCTACTTCAAGGGCAAAGGACCGGGAAAGAAGGGCTCACTCCTCGGGGATAGCGCGCACGGAAGCAGGCCACAGCGAGGGCAGGAGAGAGACGGCCGGGGCCGCCCCGCAGAGAGGGCCCTCCCCTCACCTGCTTCAGTTTGAGCGCCGCCTGCACAGACGGCCTGTTCTCCATCTGCTGGGCCAGTCGTCTGTTTCGGGCACTGGCGAGCTGCTGCTGTTGCTGCATCGAGGCGCGGATGTTCCCCGGCATCGGCTGTTTGTTCTTCAGCATGTTAGTGAAGCTTCAAGGTCGAACAGAATGGAGGTTTAAGGAAAAGCTTTGTTACAAGACATTTACGGGCACTGTCATGGCCTGCGCGGCCAGGAGCTCCAGATCCCACGGACTTTAAGGAACGGGGCCCACGCGGGCCAAGGCTGAAGCGGGGAAGGACGCCTCTGCTTCCACAGACTTGCAGGAACCAGAAACTCAGACACGCGGTAAGTGCGGCACATGGAACCCGCCGCGGAAACGGGGGCCCGGGTGGCGGCTTCTAAGAGAGGTGGAGGTACGGGCGTGCGCGGCGGCTAAGGCGACCAGACCCAGGGTGCGGCTGCGGGGCGCCCAGAGCCTGCCCGATCCGGGCCGCGGGGACCCACGCGCGGGCGGCGGCGGGCGGCTAAGTACCTTCACTTCCCTTAGGCTCCGCGATCACTTTTCCGAGCGCCAGGTGATGACTTCCGGGAGAGGGAGGCTCTCCTCACCCGGCGCTCGCGCCGACACTCCCGCGGCTCCGCCAGGACCACAGCGCGCCCGCCGAGGGCAGAGCCGAGGGCAGAGCCGAGGGCAGAGCCGCGGCGGGGGCGCGAAGCCGGGCCGCTCTCCAGGCCCACGCCCGCCGCCCCCGGGCCCGCAGCCCGCCTCCACCGCCCGCGGGCGCCCCCGACCCCGCCGCCGCCTCAGGGCAGCTTGTCTTAGGGACGAGCCGAGCGGCCGCGGCTGCCTCACCGCTCGTTCAGAGACATCTTGGTGGTGCTTTTGAGCACGACTTTCGGCGCCGACTGTGCAGCCATCTTCACAGGCCGAGGACCTAGGGGACAGCGGGCGGAGGGGCAGGTCAGCGGCCGGGGCTCCCGCCGCGCCGCCCCCGGGCCCCGCCGCCGCCCCGCCGCCCCGCCGCCGCCGCCACGCACCGAAGGAAACGGACGCCAGGGCGCCTCCGGGGGCGGCCAGCACGGCGGCGGCGGCGCGCGGGCCGCGGCCCGGCGGAGCCTGACTTGAGCCGGAGGGCGGTCGGCTAGAGGTGTAAGCGGCAGCTCGCTAGGCTGGCTCGTGGCTGCCGGCCGGCGGTCGGGTCGGCCGCTCCGCCTGCTCGCCCGGCCTGCCCTTCCCTGCCTGGCGTCGGGGCCACCACAGCCGCCGCCGCCTCCCGCCCGGTACCCCAAACAAAATGGCCGCCACGCCCAGAGCCGGGGGGGAACCGGCTAAAATGGCGTCGACGCAATCACGTCAGACGTCAGGTCCGCGCGCGGCGGGCTTGGGCCGGAAGTTGAGCGCCGCGGCGGCGCGGGGTTTCGGGGCGGAGCCCTGGGGGGGAAGGCGGGGCCTTGGCGACGGTGGCGGCGGAGGGGCGTGGCCAGCGCGCGCGGTCGGTGCTCGCGCGGGTGCTCGCGGCGCCCCGGCCCGGCTGCGGGTGGCCCTCCACAGCTCGGCGCGCGGGATCGACCCGGGCCGGCGTGCTGCACGCGGGCGCTCTCCCGGCCCTGGGCGCCGGCCCCTAGCCCGGCCAGGAGTCCACGCCGGCGCTGGTTAGGTCCCCGCGAGGGGTGTCCCCGCGCCCCCGCGCCCCCGCGCCCCCTCCCACGCCGTCCCCGTCCGCCGGCCGCGCGCGCTCGGACGCAGAACTGCACCGGATCTTCTCGCGCCTGGGTACACGGTGAGAGCGCGCCGAGCTTTGCGCAGTGCGGGACGGAAGCCACCGTGCGCACAGACACGCACCCTGGTCCTTTTGTTTTCTTCCTAGCTTTTCTGGGCCGTGTGTGTGTAACCGGCCTTCACCCACGGGAAAGGAAGGGTCGTGTTTGTCTTGCGCCCTGCAGCGCCCCCAGTTCCTACACGATGTTTCTAGAACATGGTAAGACCTCACAGACTGCAGGGAAATGCTTCTCTTTGCAGCTGGAACTTTGAACACCTACCTTCCTGGGCCTCGAGCATCCCTCAGCCAGGAAGATGTAATGTCCCCTTGACTCTCTCTGAACAAGGTCCCTTCCCAAAGAAGGTGAATTGGGAGCGAGGAAGCTTGACTTACTCACTCCCAGACCCCAAAGGACACGGACAGCCGCTGGCCAGAGAAGAGCCTTTAATGAAAGATGAGTGGCAGGCTTGGCCCGCCGCTCTTGCGCCCTTGGTGGAGGGTGGACAAGGGTAGGAGCGCAGGGAGGGAAAGGCCGCCGAGGGGGAATCGCCGATAGGGAAGGGCGCTGCCCACTGGGGCTGTGTGCTCAACGGTCCTCCCAGAAGAAGTTGTTACAGGCCACCGTGAGGGCAGCCACCAGCACCACATACTCCTGGAAGTCCACCTCCCCATCTCCATTCTCGTCGAGCTCTTTCATCACCTTGTCCACCGCATCTGCATCCTTCTGGGCCTGTGGAGGGAGGAGATGGGAAGTGGGTAGGTAGGGAGATGCCTGGTACTGAGTCAGGGACAAGGGGGTGGCTGTCTGGGAAGGAGGAGGCAGAGATGAGCAAGAGACAAACCACATGTAATGACGGGACTGTTCTGAGTCCTTCCTTAAAACTAACACTTGTGGCCTCCTGTTACCTGTACAATAAAGCCCTGAACAAGGCAGGGTACTTACAGCACCGATTACCATATGTTGAGGGCCTAGAGAACTTTTACAGGGATGGTCTTATAAAATTGTTAATTCTAAGGGGCGCCTGGGTGGCTTAGTCGTTAAGCGTCTGCCTTCGGCTCAGGTCATGATCCCGGAGACCCAGGATCGAGTCCCACATCGGGCTTCCTGCTCGGCGGCAAGCCTGCTTCTCCCTCTCTTTTTTTTTTTTTTTAAGATTTTATTTATTTATTTGACAGAGAGAAAGATCACAAGTAGGCAGAGAGGCAGGCAGAGAAAGAGGGGGAAGCAGGCTCCCCGCTGGGCAGAGAGCCCGATGTGGGACTCGATCCCAGGACCCTGAGATCATGACCTGAGCCAAAGGCAGAGGCTTAACCCTCTGAGCCACCCAGGCGCCCCAAGCTTCTCCCTCTCTCACTCCCCCTGCTCGTGTTCCCTCTCTGGCTGTGTTTCTCTCTGTCAATAAACAAATAAAATCTTAAAGAAAAAAAAAAGCCTGTTAATTCTAACACAAGTAGTATGACGTAGGTTTCATTATTCCCATACTAGAGAATAAACAGATTAACACTTGGTTAAATCATGTGCCCAAGTCGCACCGCTGGAAGGCGGCGCAGGAGCCCAGGCCGGATGAAGCCTTAGAGCTGGTGCACTCTCTCCTGGCCGCTCCCGTGAGCATTTGCAGCGTGTTTCACTGCTCCCTTCGCTCTGGTCGGAACTCCTGAGCGCGCTCCACATCCTTTCTTTCCGGTGTTCGTTCATGCCTGTGCCTGTAAAGCATCTGCATTTACCCTAGTAATGTTCCAGTGGAAATCCATGGCTCAGGTGCCCCTTCTTTAGAGAAGCCCACTTCAGCCGGCTTAGTATTGTCCCAAAGTCCTTTCTGGCAATTCTGTTAGGGCTCTGTGTGGTTCCTAAGTGGCTGGCCCAAGGCTTCATGGGGAGCTTCCTGTCCGCAGACTGGGGCCCCTTTCATGGGTCAGTCTTTCCCTTCTAGGCCATGAGCCTTCTTTAATGATGCATCTGCATGGGTCCTAGCACTGAACTGGTGACTAACAAATTAGGGTATTTTGTCTTGAGCCAGAAGTTGGGGAGCCCAGAAAAATCCAGGAGAGAAGTGTGGGAGGAGAAGACGACGCTCCTGACTTGGGGTCGGGTGGGAGGATGGTTGGGAGCCCCAGTGGTCCCCCAGGCCTCCCCTGTCCCGCCCTGCGCCCCCACGCTGTGCTCACGTCCAGGAAGCCGGAGAGCTCACTCTGTAGCAGCTCTTTCAGCTCCTTCTTGCTCAGCTTGTACTTGTCCCCCTCCTTGCCCGAGTGGGCGTGGAACACGTTGATGAGCGTCTCCATCGCCGTCTCCAGCTCAGAGCCCATGGCGCAGCTCACCTACCCAGCCCCCAACAGGGAAGAAAGTTGGCATCTGCGGTTGCCCTCGCCCCTCGCCTGGAATCGCCCTGAGATCAGAGGCGCACTGCACTTCATCTCATTGAGACTTTATGATGTGGGGCTCAAAGAGGCACAAATGCAGCCTTGTCCTCTGTGACCCTCAGTCCGTATCCCAGCCCGAGGGAGTGGGGACTGGGGCTCTGGACGGAGAGCAGCTGGAGCCAGGCCGCTGGGCTGACACTGAGGAGGGTGGGGCGGGCAGGCGGGATGGTCACGGGACACTGCCGCGCTCCCTCGGGCTCTATTTTTACCTGGCCGTGCCTGCCTAGCACAGCTAAGCCCTGCTGCTGAGGGCGGTGGGCTGCACCCTGCTCTCCGGCCTTGACTCTGCTCTCTCCCGCTAGCGAGGAGCCCGCCTGCTGTCCTCAGTCAGCCCAGTGGGTGGGGAGAGGGCCTGTCTGAGTCCTTCAGCTCTGCTCTCTCCTGAGCAGGTCACTGGGGTGCACCTCCATTACCTCTAGTTCGGTTCCTCTGACTTCTCTGTAGTATTTGGCCTTCCATCGGGTGATGGTGGGAAGGCAGAGAGAACCGAGCAAATCTTTCCCTAGAGCCAGGTCTCCCAGGGACGGGGAGAGGAGACCTCTGCCGCTGCCCACTCCTCTGTCTGGGCCCAGTCTGGAGGGTGTGAGGACAGTGGCAGTGGGAGAATGGTTCTGATGTATGTTGGGAGAGATAAAAGGCTGAGTATATCCTCTAAATTCAAGGGGCCAGAGAGAAGAAGAGAAAAATGGAGGACTTTATTGAGGAAAGGATACTGCCAGGCTAGTGGGCCTCTTTCTTTCGGCCATGGGATGGTCATCCCCTCCACAGCCTCAGGGGACAGCTCAAGTGTCTCAGATCAGGTGTCCTTGTCCTTCCCCAGGCCTGGGGCTGCTGAACAATGGGCCCTGATCGAATGACATTCCATCTTCACAATGGGACCCTTGTGTCACCTGAACTCTGGACAGACGAAGCAGTTGTCACATAGACTCCGGGACACGGAGCCCAAGCCAGGGCTGAAGGAGGGGAGGGGGTGTTTGTCGAGGAGGGCTGTTGGTGGCTCAGTTATTGGCGCCATCCAGCAGGAGCACCTAGAGCCTGTCTGGAGCCCAAATCCTGGGATTTGGGGATTTTATGGAGGGGCGATCTGGAGAGGACTCTGGCAGGGAGGGCAGGCAGGGAAACAAAGAGAAAGACTTGAAGGAAAGAGGAGTCTGGAAGTCTGGGCCAAGAGAAGAGGAAGAAGAGAAAGGGAGGGTCATGTGAAAGGAGAGTTGGGAGTGGGAACAGTACCCCAAGACCCCCTCCTCTTCATCTCACATGGTCCATGCTCTGCCACCCTCCACTTCCCTGGGACTTGGGCCCTTGGCAAGGCTAGGTGGTGGGGGTGGGGACAGAAGCAACAGTTCTATGTGCTTTCTTACTCTTCCCCAACTGGAAGCCAGGTGGGCGCTGGCGCCCTTCCCCGGCCCCTGGGAGGTTGAGGGAGCCTCCGGAGGGCACTCTGCGGGCTCTGTGGTAGGAGGGCTTCACCTTCCAGGAAGCTTGGTGGCTGGGCTCCCCGTGGTCGCTTCATTCCCGGAGGAATACCGCGGGCCTCCCTCTCACCTTCGCTTGCGTCCCTGCACTACCGTCCAAACTTTGTCTCCCCTAAACCCCAAGCTGTGGTCACTTGAACTCCTCCAGCCCCTCAGTGCAGCACAGTGCTACTGTCCCCAGACTCTGGGAGCCCCGCCGCAGTCCCCTCTCGCCGCAGTCCCCTCTCGCCGCAGTCCCCTCTCCCCCACGCTGCAGAGACCTCGCCCCATGACACAGGATACTCACTGTCACCCCGGACCTGAGGTGGGAGCAGGTTCTGGACGGACGGTGGAGTCTGCAAGTGCGGCTAAGGGAGCTGTGTGGGGAGACCTGTCTGTGGTCCTTCCCCCGGCTCCACCCCTTCACAGACACCCCGTGGGGCCAGGGGCCAGGAGTGGACAGAGGCGCCCTCTGTCTCCTGGGCTAGAACAGGGCTGCCCTGTGTCCTCTCATCAGCCTCAGTTGCCTCCCCCCTGCCTGGGGGCCCCAGCAGGCAGGGGGGGGGAGGGAGGGACTCGGAGAGGCCTCGCGCACCCCCACCCCAGCGGGGCCAGGAAAGGGGACGATCCGGCCCATCCGGCCAGCCGTGGGGTCTCAGGGAGGGGACCACTCAGTGAATCCCTAAGTCTTGGGAGTCTCACTGAGGGGTTTCAGTCCAGCGACTCTTCCTCCACGGAGGTCTCAGCGGGATTCCCCTGTGTGTGGGAGCCCCTTGGGGGCCCTAAGCCGCAGGGTTCTTTTCGGGGTCTCATTCGGAGGGGCTCTGTGTGGTGCCCTCCGTCTCGGGCCTCTAGGACGCAGAGCCCGGGGCAGCCAGCGCCTTCCCGCCTCCCCCCTGCC
>PITA01023245.1:0-28582 GCA_004023965.1 Spilogale gracilis
GGAATACTATGCCTCCGTCAGAAAGGATGAATACCCAACTTTTGTAGCAACATGGACTGGACTGGAAGAGATTATGCTGAGTGAAATAAGCCAAGAAGAGAAAGTCAAGTATCGCATGGTCTCACTTACTTGCGGTGCATGAGAGGCAAACTGGAGGACAGTGGCAGAAGGAAAGCAAATGGGAACTAGGGTAATCTAGTGAGGGAAACGAAACAACAGAGACTTTGAACACAGAAACAAACTGAGGGACTTGGAGGGAGGGGGTGGAGGGATGGGAGAGCCTGGTGGTGGGTACTGGGGACACCTAAAGCGTGGAGCACTGGGTGTGGGGAATGGGGAATGAATCTTGAAAACTGGGAAAAAAAATTTTACTAACAAAAAAAAAGAGAGAAAAAAACAAAAACAAAAACAAACGAAAGATACAAGAAGTTCAAAGCATTTTGTTGGTATTTGGTAATGTTTTTCTCATAGAACTTTTGTAATGGGGTATTGTTGCCTCCTTATTGCTGCTGGAGGGAGACAAGGAGATTTCAAGTGACTTCCCCGCATCACGAGGTCAAAGGACTTCTGAGAAGTGAACAAACTTCTGCAGACAGCGGGCCTCTGACTTTTACCACTGCGGAGTAATCTCCTCTGAACAGCCTACCCCTGTGATATCGGGTTTCTTCAGCCCAGTACTTAGGAGGCTGCTGGCAAGTCTAATCACCTGGGACATCTTAATAACTGAAGTTACACTTGCTGGAAAAACTCATAAAGAAGCTGTGGGTGGTGGAGGGCATCTCATCAGAAGCCTGGCTCCAACTATCCGTGATGCCACATTTTTGGAATTCTGCAATGAGAATGCAGAAATATTTCAATAAAAGTATCAGACGTTTTTTTTTTAAAATTTTATTTATTTGACAGTAAGAAACACAGCTAGACAGGGAACACAAGCAGAGGGAGTGAGAAAGGGAGAAGCAGGCTTCCCGCCGTGCAGGGAGCCCGATGTGGGGCTCGATCCCAGGTCTCCAGGATCATGACCTGAGCCGAAGGCAGTCACTTAACCAACTGAGCCACCCAGGTGCCCCAAGAGTATCAGAGGTTTAGGTGATTCTTTCAATAGAGTGTTTTCAAAGGAGAAACAAATGTTTTCCAAGAAGAAACAAGTTCTCCATCAGTTGAGAAGTACCATGTATTCAAAACAGTAAATGAAGTATTTGTTATTGGTATAAACAGAGATATAAAGTGGATCCTCAGGCATACTTTCAGAAATCCAGGGGCCAAGTGGAGGAAGAGAGAACTAGGAGAGAGAAGGTTTAGAAAACGATGCTATTTTCAGGGTGCCTGGGTGGCTCAGTTGTTAAGCCTCTGCCTTCAGCTCAGGTCAAGGTCCCAGGGTCCTGGGATTGATTCCTGCATTAGAGGCTCCTTGCTCAGCAGGAAGCCTGCTTCTCCCTCTCCCACTCTCCCTGCTTGTGTTCCTCCCTCGCTGTTGCTCTCTGTCAAATAAGTAAATAAAATCTTAAAAAGAAAAGAAAAGAAAATGATGCTGTTTTTGTCTTGGACATTTGCCAGGGAAATCTGGGTAATGAAGAATTAAAAACAAAACAAAACAAAAAGGAAACAAGCATAGGGAAAATCCTGCAAGGAAGGAACTGCTGGCTACGTGGTCAATAGAACTGAACCAATCCAAATCTTGTGAGTGGGAGTGGAGGCATGGGGACAGCAGGCTGGGGTCAAACTCAGGGTACAAAACAACAGCAAATAAATGAGGGCAGAGGAAAAGATGAATAAGGTGCAGGAATAGAAAGAGGAAAGGAAGCACATTTAACCGGAAATTGACCAAAATAGACATGTCCAGTGTCATTTGAAGGGAAAGGGGAGACAGGGCCATTAACACTATTAGAGCAGACAAATGTGAGGAAATGATTTTAAATATGAAACAACAGAGGGCTTCAAATTATCTGCAAATTCTATCTCTGTGAGTTACACAGGATGGATGCTTTGAATGTTGGCATAGCAACGATTGGCTTCTATGATTTTTCTATCTCAGAATCTAACTGCCTTTCAAGGCCAGTGGGCAGGATCCTGATTGCCATTTTTTAAGTGCTCCAAAGGCTTAGTTAGGGTGGTGGTCAGTGGTGCAGGGAGTGGAGGGAAGCTGCAAGACCACGAAGAAGGTGTTGGGATGGACGGGTGGCTTCGTTGGCAAGAATACCTGACCACCTCTCTGCAAATGTCTGCCTTGCTGGCTGTCAAAGAACCTCATCCCCTACTGCTAGTGCTGCTTGATGTCCATCTGTTGGTGCAGCCTTCCCTAAACTTGGGGACAAATTCTGGCCTTAGGCTAGACTGTCTCAGGAACCTTAGCCCCATATGTGGGGACTCAGAAGGCAAGGGCAAAGGCAAAGCATCCTAGCTGTTGATGTCACTTTAATCTTGGGCTTTTTGTCTCCCTACTGGAAGCTAAAGTTCTATTGACCCTCTCCTGGTCTTGGATTTGTCCTCTGTATTTAAGGCCCCACTTCGGACACATTTTTGGTTCCTAAAACCCTCTAAGCCTCGGGACCCTGACTTAGCGTTGGTAGGCCCCTCACAGAATCCAGAGTTGTGCCCAAATCCCTTCTCAGTGATTGGCACCAACTACTGGAAACACATTACTGTCTTCTCGGCTTTCTAAGACTCACCTAAGCCTGGATTCCCATCACATGCTCTGAGTTCCTTTAGGGACATTTTTTTCTCCCAAGTGTGTCCTTTGTAATGCTGTGTAGGTCACATGGTCGGCTGGGCTTTCCCATAGCTGTCAGATATAATGCTGTCTGCTACGCTGGACTGCTTTTATTCTAGAAGCTGGGTCTGTACCCTAAGTCCCTACAGCTGAGTCTGTCCCACGAGCATCTGTGCCATTCCAGGGAGTGAGGGGACAGTTTGAGCTATCAGGCTGGGGCCTGTCCCATCTCAATGCAGCCAACCTGGGCATTCCCAGGCTTCTTGGACCTTAAAAAAATACTATATTTAATCTATTTATATAGCTCGTTTCAGTATCCTTAAAGGTAGTTTATTAATAGGGTTGTCTATTTATCTCAACTAGAGCCAAAAAGAGACTAGGAAAAACATATTTAGAATTCAGAGACATGGCAAATGCTGTCAGTGCTCCACTCACAGCCCTTTGGGACTCACTTCCGACTCAAGACTAAGGCTTCCGACAACAAGCACCTGTGACTCAGCCTGTGTACTTTCTCTCAGCTGTGGGCAGGGCAAGCAGGAAATGCCAGTGAGTCAACGCCTCTGAGAGCAGCTCTCAGCCAAGGATGGATTAGAGTCTAGGATAAACACTCCAGCTTCCTTTTTTATTGTGAGGGGGTAACTTGACCACCCCAAAGTGTGTTCTGTGCTGTTTCCCAGAATTTCCCAGTGGGATGGAGCCTCGGTTGCCCATAAATGTAACCTGGTCAAGAGTTCACATTTTTTGGCTTCCTTCTCTTCCCCATTTCACTTTCCTACTCTACTACAGATGCTTCCCAAGATCACCTCTCCCTTGCCCCCCATATCTGTGTTCAAATCCTTGTCTTGGGGTCTGCTTCTGGGGGATTCCAGACTAAGACAAGAGGTCTCATATTCAAGGTTAAGGATTTAATTGTATTCCTGAGAGGGCACACATACTTTGAACCCTAACATAATATACTTTCTAGAATACATTATGAGAGGAAAAAATGCCAAAGGCCCCTATAAACAGCACTTCCTAACAGGGTCACATGGGCTCTGCTGGCCTTTGAGACATTAATAGGTGTTACAAGATTTGGGGGTCAAATATGCTTAGGCTGAACAAAATTAAGCAGCTTTCTTCACTTCAGTACTCCTATAATATTTAGGAAATTAATGGGCTTTTGTAAGTTTCCAGAAGTGTAGGCTACAGGCTTCCCAAATTTTGTTGATCTCAGAATTCCTTTTCCTCAAGAAGTCCTTTTAACACCTGGCAGGAGCCTGGCATCTCAGAGAACACAGTTTAAGAAAGGTCTCTTTGCCCAAGCTATAGAATTGAAACATAATATTGAGAAGTATATGAGGCAAGGTTTTCTGATGGTGAGAATGCTGCATTTTAGGGTACCCAGATTTTCTTTCATGCCTCAGCCAACTAGAGGAAGAGCCATCTACGGGCTGAGCTCAGATGTTAATATTTCTTCTTCACAGAAAATCAGCTATTTGCTTTGTATGATCTGAACACTCAATAAGAAGAGGCAGGGAAAGCTGTTCCTCAAACTGTGGTCCTCCTCCCCCTCCCAGACAGGATGGTATTAGTGGAGGCCTAATGGGGAGCCTCAACTCCCATCCCTATGAGAAATAACAAAGGGCCCTTCCTCATCACTTCCCCAGAGTCAACATTAACTGAGTGGAGAATGTGGATGTCTAGGCCCACCTGGCAGTAATGAGGTTACATACTTCCTTCTCTGACCAGAGTGGTGCCAGAGGAGGTCTGTTAAAACACACAATTTAAAAGCCCAAGTCTCATAAAATAGGTTTCAGTAGGGGCATGTGGGTGGCTCAGTGGGATAAGTGTCTGCTTTCGGCTCACGTCATCATCCCAGGGTCCTGGGATCAAGCCCTGCATCGGGCTCCCTGCTCATTGGGGAGCCTGCTTCTCCCTCTCCCTCTGATTCTCCCGCTGCTTGTGCTCTCTCTGTCAAAGAAATAAATTTTAAAAAGTTTTAAAAATAGGTTTCAATATAACGTCAGTTATCATACCAAAAACAATGAAGATCTCAGTTGAAAAAGATACCAGATGTCACCAAAATGACAAAGATATTAGAGTTACCTAGCATGGATTTTAAAGCAGCCATCATAGTAATGCTTCAATTAGTAATTATCAACATGCTTGAAAGAAATGAGAAAGTAGAATCTCATTAAAGAAATGGAAAGTCTTAGCAAAGAATTAAAGATATAAAGAACAACCAATTGGAATCTTTAGACATGAAAAATTATGAACTGAAGTAAAAACTACATTGAACGGGCTCAGAGCAGAATGGAAAGGACAAAGAAAAAAAATCATGACCATGAAGATATAACATAAAAATTACACAGTTGAACAAGGGAGGGAAAGAGACTGAAGAAAAAAGAACAGAGCTTCAGGGATACATAGGAGTATAACAAAATACCTAACTCTTATCATCAGAGTCCCAAAAGGAATGGGGAAAAGTATTCAAAGAATGGTGAAGGGCGCCTTGGTGGCTCAGTGGGTTAAAGCCTCTGCCTTTGGCTCAGGTTATGATCTCAGGGTCCTGGGATCAAGGCCTGTGTCCAGCTATCTGCTCAGCAGGGAGCTTGCTTCCTCCTCTCTCTCTGCCTGCCTCTCTGCCTACTTGTGATTTCTTTCTGTCAAATAAATAAATAAATAAATAAATAAATAAATAAATAAAATCTTAAAAAATAAAAAGAACAGTGAAAAATTTTCTCAAATTTGGCAAAAGACCTACAGATTCAAAAGCTAAATCAATCTCAAACAGGATAAATCTCAAGAAATCCAAACCAAGATATATTATAGTCGAACTTATGAAAACTAAGGACAAAGAAAAATTCTTGAAAACAGTGAGAGATAAATGACACATTATCGATAAGGGAAAAACTAAACTATGGATTTTTCATCAGAAACTATGGAGGCCAGAAAGTAGCAGAACAGCATTTTTAAGTGCTGAAGGAAAAAATTGTCACCTCTGAATTCTATATACACTGAAAATATACTTCAGAAATTAAGGGGAAAAACAAGACATTCTCAGGTGAAAGAAAACCCAGAGAATTTGTTGCCAGAAGACCAACCCTAAAGAATGGCTAAAGGAATTTCCCTAATCACAAAGTGAGTGATAAAAGAAGAAAAATATTGGAACATCAGTAAGAAAGAACAAACAAAGGAAAGGGAAAAAATATGAGTAAATACAATAGACTTTCCTTCTCCTTTTGAGTTTCATATAATATGTCTGATAATTTTTTTTCAAAGTTTTTATTTATTTGAGAGAAAGAGCGGGTGAGAGAGAGCATGAGAAGGGAGGGTGTCAGAGGGAGAAGCAGACTCCTGCTGAGCAGGAAGCCCTGAACATGGGACTTGATCTCAGGACTCTGGGACCATGACCTGAGCCAAAGTCAGTCACTCAACCAAGTGAACCATGCAGGCGCCCCTATATCTGATAGTTGAAGCAAGAATTATAACATTGTCTTATATGGGTCTAAATGTGTGTAATATAGGGGCTGCCTGGGTGGCTCAGTGGGTTAAGCATCTGACTTTGCTTAGGTCATGATCTCAGGGTCCTGGTTCGAGCCCTGCATTGGGCTCTCAGTTCAGCAGGGAGTCTGCTTGTCCCTCTCCTGCTGCCCATCCCTGCCCCTGCTTGTGCACGCTCTCTCTCTAAAATAAATAAAAATTTTAAAAGTGTATGTAAAGGAAACATTTAAGACAATTATAATTTGGGAAGGATAAAGGGACACAAAAGGAAAGTTTTTTTTTTTTTTAAGATTTTATTTATTTAGGGGTGCCTGCGTGGCTCAGTCGTTAAGGGTCTGCCTTTGGCTCAGGTCATGATCTTGGAGTCCCAGGATCAAGTCCCAGGATTGAGCCCGGCATTGGGCTCCCTGCTTGGAGGGAAGCCTGCTTCTCCCTCTCTCACTCCCCCTGCTTGTGTTCTCTTTCTAGCTGTGTTTCTCTCTGTCAAATAAATAAATAAAATCTTTAAAAAAAAAGATTTTATTTATTTATTTGTCAGAGACAGAGAGTGAGATCAAGAAAGTAAGCATAAGCAAGGAGAACAGCAGGCACAGGCAGAAGCAGGCACCCTGCTGAGCAAGGAACCCAATGTGGGACTTGATCCCAGGAACCTGGGATCATGACCTGAGCCAAAGGCAGACGTTTAACCGACTGAGCCACACAGGTGTCCCAAAGATAAGGTTTCTATACTTCACTCAAACTAGTAAAATGATGACTCTGGTAGACTGTGATAGTATATATGTGCTTACGTATATATTAGTATTGCCTAGAAAAAACAGTAAGAAAATTATACAAGGAAATACATTCAAAAACACTACAGAGAAGTCAAAATACAATTCTAAAAATATTCTAGTAACCTAGAAGAAGGTGGACAAAGAAAACAGAGAAATGAAAAGCAGAAAATAAACAGAAAACAAAACAAAATGATGTAAACTTTTTCATATCAATAATTACATTAAATTTAAATGTCCTAAATACACCAACTATAAGACAAAGAGTGGCAGAATGGATAAAAAAGACAAAACTCAATATATGTTGTCTATAAAAAAATACACATCAAATATGATATGGGTAGGTTGAAAGTAAGAGAAAAAAATGGGAAAGCTATATAATTCAAATACTAATCAAAAGAAAGAAGGAATAGCTATATTGATATTAGATAAAGTAGACCGAAGAGCAAAGAAAGTTACAAGGGACAGAGTGATATTGCAGAATGATAAAAGGGTCAATATACCAAGAAGACATAGCATTCCTAAAGGCGTATGTGCAGATGTATTTGATGTGAATCAAAAACTGATAGAACTAAAGGAGAAATGGACAAGTCCACAATTATAGTTGGAGACTTCAACACTATTTTCTCAAAAGTTATTGAACAACTGGACAGAAGATCAGCAAGGATACAGAAATATGTAATACTACCATCAAATAACAGGATCTAATCACCGTTCATAGAACACACCCTCATAAAATAAAAATACACTTGTGCCCATGGAACATATACCAAGATAAAATATGTCCTGTGCCATAAAATGAACCTCAACAAATTTAAAAGAATTGATATCCTATAGCATGCTCTCTGATCACAGTGTAATCAAACTAGAAATCGATATGTGAAGGATGATAGGATAATTTCCAAATATTCAAACACAAAACAAAACACTTCCAAAAAATCCACATGTCGAAGAGGAAGCTTCAAGTGAAATTTTATTTTATTTTAAATATTTTATTTATTTATTTTGGTGAGAGAGATACACACACAGAGAGAGAACAGGGGTGAGGGTAAGAGGTAGAAGAAGAGAGGGAGAGAGAGAGAGAGAGAGCATCTCCAGCAGACTTCCTGCTGACCATGGAGCCTGATACGGGACTCCACCACATAACCCGTGAGATCAGGACCTGAGCCAAAACTGAGAGTGGGACACTTAACCAATTGAGCCACCCAGGTGCCTCTCAAGTGAAATTTTAAAAAATACCTTGAACTAAATGAAAACAGAAACAAAAATATGTCAAAATCTGTGGTACACGTGATGTGACGAGCACTGGGTGTTATATGCAACTAATGAATCATTGAACACTTCATCAAAAACTAATGCTGTACTATACAGTGGCTAACTGAACATAATAAAAAAATCTGTGGGACACAACTAAACCAGCACTGAGAGGAAAATCTCAGTAGTAGAGGTGCTATATGCGTACATTAGAAAAGAAGAAAGGTCTTAAATCAATAAGCTAAGCTCCCAGCTCAAGAAACTGGAAAAAAAGAGCAAAGTACACCCAGAGCAAGTAGAACAAAGGAAATTAAAAAAATAAGGAAAGAAACTAAAGAAGTTGAAAACAAAAAGAAAAAAGAGAGAAAATCAGTGAACCAAAAAAGCTCATTCTTTGAAAAGACCAATAAAACTTATGGTGATGGTGACAGAAATTTACACATTAACAACATGACAAAGAACTACACAAGCACACTGTACCAATGTCAATTTCCTGAGTTTGGGTATTGTGGTACAGTTATGATAAATGTAATCTTTGGGGGAAACTGGGTAAAGGGCTCATGGGACCTCTCTGTACTATCTTTACAACTTCCTGTGAATCTATATTGATCTTAAAATAAGAAGATAAAGAAATTGGAAAACATCTGTACAACTAAAAATTATTTTACAGCCTTACATAAATTCCTCACCAGGAAACTATAGGGTGCTAAAATAGCTTAGAAGAAATATGATACTATTCTTTGCCTTCCAAATCCTGGTCACCTTCCTCTGAATGTTGTCTGATTCATCAGCATCCTTCTTAAATACTAGTGCCCAGAAGGAAATACCTGTTTCGGATGGGATCTCACCAACTGTGTTCTAAACACTACATTTTCATTAGTGTGGCCCTGGTCTTTTCTGGTTTTGTAAGTAGCCATGGCACACATCCTTGTACCATTTTTGGTCTGGTAGTCATGCAAAACTTTCAGAGTCCTGCATATGAATGGAAAAATATTTTCATCATTAGCATTTAAGTAATTCATTTATATAAATGGAAGACTTTTCATTGAGTTCATCTTGTTGGATTCAATCCAGCAATGCCATAGCCATCAAAATAGATTTCAAATGCTATTTTGTTGCCTATCATTAAGGCTCTCTTCACATTGTGAGTCAGATGCAGAAGTCAGTTATGGCTTCATCTCAGTCACCTCTACTGAAAATGTTGAGTAGGACAAGGTGCAATGACCATGGACATATGCCATATTGGTACTCAAGAAGGAACTTATCATTTACTGCATGGAATGTAGTTAACTGGTAGCCTTCACTGTGCATGCCTTCAGGCTCAGCTTCAGCCTTCCCTTTTTGTGTGTGGTTAAAAAAACAAAAATGTAACATGGGATTTGCTCTCTTAACAAATATTTAAGTATAAAGTATAGCATTGTTAACTGTAAGTATATGTTGTATAGCAATATCTAGAACTCTTTCATCTTACGTGACTGAAACGTGAACAGCAACCCCCCCACTGATACCTCCCCTCAGCCCTTGGCAATCACCATTCTACTTTCTGCTACAATGAGTTTTGACCACTTTAGACACCTCATGTAAGTGGAATCATGCAGTATTTGTCCTTCTGTGACTGGCTTATATCCCGAAGCATAATGTCCTCAAGGTTCACCCATGTTGTAGCATGTGACAGCCTTTCCTTCATTTTTGTGGTTGAATAATATTCCATTGTGTGTATATAGCATTTTTTCCTTTAACCATTCATCTGTTGAAGGGCTTTTAGGTTGTATCCACCTCTTGGCTATTGCGATTAATGCTGCAATGAACATGGGAGTGCAGATATTTCTTTGACATCCTGATTTCAATTTTTAAAAAATAAATACCCAGAAGTGGAATTGTTGGATCATATGTGATTCTACTTTAATTTTTTAAAAAATGGCCATACTGCTTTCCCTAATGGCTACTCTGTTTTATATTCCTACCAACAGTGTGCAAAAGGGTTCCAATTAGTCCACATCCTCACCAGCTCTTGTTATTTTTTGTTATTTTTTTTTATAATGGTAATTCTGATAGGTGTGAGGTGATATCTCACTAGGGTTTTGATTTACATTTCCCTAATGATTAGTGATGTTGAACATCTTGTTATATACTTGTTAGCTATTTGTTAGTCTTCTCTTCTATTTGAATCCTCCACCTATTTTAAATTCGGATTATTTGGTTTTTTGCTATTGCATCATATGACTCACTTATATATTTTAGATATTAACTCCTTATCAGAGATATGGTTTGCAAATACTTCCTCTCATTTGGTAGGCTGACTTTTCATTCTGTTCATTGTTTCCTTTGCTGTGCAAAAGATTCTTAGTTTGATGAAATCCCACTTGTCTTTGTTTTTGTTGCCTGCACGTTTTTTTAAGAGTTAATTTACTTGTTAGAGAGAGAGAGAGAGAGAGAGAGAGAGAGAGAGAGAGCACGAGCAGGGAGAGGGGCAGTGGGAGAGGGAAAAGCAGACTCCCCGCTGAGCACAGAGCCCGATGTGGGGCTCAAACCCGGGATGCTGAGATCATGACCTCAGCCAAAGGCAGATAGATACTTAACCAACTGAGCCACACAGGTGCCCCTTGCCTGTACTTTTGATATATATTTCCAAGAAATCATTTCTAAGATCAATGTCATGAAGGTTTCTCCTTATGTTTTCTTCTAGGCATTGCACAGTTTCAGGTGCTATGTTCAAGTCTTTAATTCATTTTGAGTTGATTATTATACATGATGTAAGGTAATAACCCAGTTTCATTCTTTTGCATGTGGATATCCAGTTTTCCTAGCACACTTTACTGAAGAGACTATAATTTCCTCATTGTATATTCTTTACTCCCTTATCAAATAGGTTGACCATATATGAGAGAATTTATTTCTGGGCTCTTGATTATAGTCCACTGATCTATGTGTCTTTTTATGACAGTATCATGGTTTTGTTTACTGGAGATTTGTAATATATTTTGAAATTAGGAAGTATGAGGCCTTCAGATTTATTTTTACTTCTTGAGATTGCTTTGGCTATTTGGGGTCCTTTGTGCTTCCATATGAATTTTAGGCAGTTTTACTTTTGTTTCAGTAAAAATGCCGTTGGAATTTTGATAAGAATTGCTTTGGCTCTCTAAGTGGGTTAGGTAGTATGGCCATTTTAACAGTATTAATTCTTCTAATCTATTAAATCACAATATATATTTTTTAGAGATTTTATTTATTTGACAGAGGGAGAGACAGCCATAGAGGGAACACAAGCAGCAGGAATGGGAAAAGAAGCAGGCTTCCCATAGAACAAGGAGCCTGATGCAGGGCTGGATTCCAGGATCCTGGGATCATGACCTGAGCTGAAGGCAGATGCTTAACAACTGAGCCACCCAGGTGCCCCTCACAATATATTTTTTATTAATTTAAAATATCTTTCCATTTTTATGTGTTGTGTTCAATCTCTTTCATCAGTGTTTTATAGTTTTCAGTTTTGTAGTCTTTCATCTTGGTTAAATCTATTCCCATGTAGTTTATTCTTTTTGATGCTGTTATTTGATTTTTTTAAAGATTTTATTTATTTATTTGACAGAGAGAGAGAGAGAGAGATATCACAAGCCGGCAGAGAGGCAGGCAGAGAGAGAGAGAGAGGAGGAGGCAAGCTCCCTGCTGAGAAGAGAGCCCAATGAGGGTCTTGATCCCAGGACCCTGAGATCATGACCTGAGCCGAAGGCAGAGGCTTTAACCCACTGAGCCACTCAGGTGCCCTGATGCTTTTCTTAATATCTTCTGCAGATAGTTTGTTCTAACTGTATAGACATCCAACTGATTTTTTTATTTTGTATCCTGTAATGTCATAGAACTCATTTATTAGTTCTAATAGGTGTGTGTGTGTAACCTCTACGGTTTTCTTCATATGAATTATGTCATCTGTGAACAGAAGTAATTTTACTCTGGCAAAGACTGCCAGTGTTCTATTGAATAGAGGTGGTGAGAGTAGGCATCCTTGCTTTGCTCCCAATCTTGGAGGAGAAATTTGCAGTTTTCCATATCGAGTATGATGTTAATTGTGTGCCTGTCACACACGGCCTTTATTATGTTGAGGTACATTATTTCTCTACCTAATTAATTGAGTTTTATCAAGAAAGGATGTTGAATTTTGTTAAATGCTTTTTTCTGCTTCTGTTGAGATGGTCACATGATTTTTATCCTTCATTATGTTAATGTGCTGTATTTCATTAATTTGTGCATGATGAATCATCCTTGCATCCCAGGGATAAATCCTACTTGATAATGGGGTATGGTCTTTTTAATGTGCTGTTAAATTTTGTTTGCTAGTAATTTTTGGAGGATTTTTGCATGTATGTTCATGAGGGATACTGGCCTGTAATTTTCTTATAGTGTACTGTTCTTAATTGGCTTTGGTATAGGGTAATGCTGGCCTTATAAAGTTAAGTGTGGAAGTGTTCCCTCTACAACTTTTTGGAAGAGTTTGATAAGGATTGGCATTAATTCTTCAAATATTGGTAGAATTTACCAGTGATGCCATGTGGTCCTGGGCTTTTCTTTGTTAGGAGGTTTTTGGTTACTGATTCAGTCTTCTTCATTACTGGTCTGTTCAGATTTTCTTTTTTCATGACCCAGTGTTGTAGGTTGTATGTTCCAGGAAGTTATCCATGTTTTCTAGGTTATCCACTTTGTTGGAATAAAATTGTTTATAGAAGTCTCTTATAATCCTTTTTATTTCTATAATATCAGTTTTAATGCCTTTTATTTTTTATTTTTTTAAAAGATTTTACTTATTTGACAGAAACATAGCCAGAGAGGGAACACAAGCAGGGTGAGTGAGAGAGGGAGGAGCAGGCTTCCCGCTGAGCAGGAAGCCCGATGTGGGACCTGATCCTTGGTCTCCAGGATCATGACCTGAGCCGAAGGCAGTCGCTTAACCAACTGAACCACCCAGGCGCCCCAGTTTTAATGCCTTTTAAAAAGGATTTATTTATCTATTAGAGAGAGAGAGAGAGAGAGAGAGCGAGCGCGAGCGCATGTGCGCAAATATGAGTAGGGGGAGGGGCAGAGGGAGAGAATCTTCAAGCGGACTCCCACTGAGCATGGAGCCAGACATGGGGCTCCATCTCAAGATCCTGAGATCACCACCCAAGCCAAAACCAAGAGTTGAACGCTTAACTGACTGAGCCACCCAGGTGCCTCATAATCCATTTACGTTTAAAGTGATTATAGGTAGGGAAGGACTTACTACTGCCATTTTTATTGTTGTTTACTGATTGTCTTACAGCTCTTTTGTTCTTTTGTTTTCTTGCTGTCTTTCTTTGTGTTTCATTGATTTTGGGGGGGTGGTCGTGACATGCTTTGATTCCTGTCTTATTTTCTTGTGTATCTTCTATATGTATTTTCTTTCTGGTTAGCATGGGACTTACATAAAACACCTTAGCCTGACAACCATCTATTTTAAGCTGCTAACTTCAATCACATATAAAAACTCTACACTTCAGTTGTGCTGGGTGGCTCAGTCCGTTAAGGGTCTGCCCTCTGCTCAGTTCATGACCCTGGGGTCCTGAGATGGAGTTCCATGTTGGGCTTTCCGTTCAGCAGGTATCGTGCTCCTCCCTATCCCTCTGTTGCTCCCCTGCTTGTGATCTCTCTCATTGTCAAATAAAACAAAATAGGGGCGCCTGGGTGGCTCAGTGGGTTGAGGTCTCTGCCTTTGGCTCGGTCATGATCCCAGGGTCCTGGGATCGAGCCCCAGAGTGGGCTCTCTGCTCATCAGGAAGCCTGCTTCCCCCTCTCTCTGCCTGCCTCTCTGCCTACCTGTGATCTACCTGTCAAATAAATAAATAAAAATCTTTAAAAACAAAACAAAACTCCTCACTTCTACTACTCCCCCCTCCGCTTAATGTTATCGATGTCAGAAATTACATCTTTTATATTGTGTATCCAGTAACATATTTTTATGGTTATCGTTATTTATTACACTTTTGTCTTTTAAGTTTTATACCAGAATTAAAGTGATTTATGTACCATAGTTACAGTATTTTAGTATTCTGTACTTGTTTATATATTTACTCTTATACTAGTGAGCTTTATACTTTCATATGTTTTTGTGTTGTTGTTTAGTGTGTTTTCATTTCAACCTGAAGGACTCTTTAGCATTTCTTTTAAGCCTGGTCTAGTGCTGATGACCTCCCACAGCTTTAGTTTTTCCAGGAAAGTCTTTCTCTGTCCTTCATTTCTGATGGACAATTCTGATGGATATGGTTTCATGGATGGCAGTTTTTTGTAGCATTTCAAATAGATCCCTTTTGGCCTGCAAGGTTCCTGCTGAAAAAAAATCTGCTTATGGTCTTATGAGGGGGTTTCCTTGGATATGATGAGTTCACTTTTATTTTGCTGCTTTCCAAATTCTCTCTTTGACTTTTGATAATTTGATTATAATGTGTACATTAGGGTTCTTGAATGTGGATGCCAATTCCTTCCCCAAATTTGGGACGTTTTCAGCCATCATTTCTTTAAATAAGTTTTCTGTTCCTTCCTCTCTCTTCTTCTCCTCAGTTATTGCATTCTTTATCTCCAAATTTCTAGGTGTTTTTGTATTTTTTATCTTTTTGTTGTACTCATTTTGTTCATGCATAATTTTCCTGAGTTCCATGTGCATCTTTATGATAGTTATTTTGAATTCTTTTTCAAGAATTCATGTACTCCTATTTATTCAGTGTTGATTCATGAAGATACATTTTGTCCCTCTGATTGGGCCATTTCCCCCTGTTTATTCATGTCCTTGTAACTTTGTGTTGATATCTGTTGATATTTGAAAAAACAGCCACCTCTCCCAGTGTTTACAGACTGGATTTGTCCAGGGAAAGACCTTCACCAATCAGCGTGGCTAGAGACCCTGGAGGCCTGTCAAACATTTTCTATGGATCTGTCTTCTGTAGACTTGTGCATGTAGATTTCTTTCTTTCTTTCTTCCTTTCTTTCTCTTTCTTTCTTTCTTTCTTTCTTTCTTTCTTTCTTTCTTTCTTTCTTTCTTTTTTTTTTAAAGGATGTATTTATTTATTTGAGAAATAGAAAGAGAAAGAAAGAGCATGCACACACAAGAAGGATGAGGAGCAGAGCAGAAGAGATAAGCAGACTCCTTGTTGAGCGGGGAGCCTGAGACAGGGCTGGATCCCAGGACCCCGAGATCATAACCTGAGCCAAAGTCAGATGCTTAACCTACTGAGCCACTCAGTCGCCCCATGCATGTAGATTTCTAATTAAAGGGATTTGCTTGTTTCTTTCATTCAGAATCTCATAATCTCTTGCTTACTCTGGTGTCTGCTGTACTGTGAGTCCTCTGAAACAGCAGCATGCTGCCTGGCTTTTTATTTTCCAGTGGTCCTCCAGGCATCTAGAGTATGTCAGGCCCTGTCAGTGCCCCAAGTTGTGCTAGACAGAAACCATCCTTTGGGCAGCTCCCCAATAAGTTAGGATGTTAGATGCATACTCCACTCTTTTCTTTCTCTCCCAAGGAAGAGGGTGCCAACTTGTATCAGTCTTTCTCCTGTACCATGGGCCCTCTGGGGCAGCAGAAAGCTGCACTGATCTTTTTTCTCAGCAGTGCTCAGGCATCTAGAGTATTCTGGGTCCCATCTGTGCTCTGAGACAGAAACCAGTCCTTTGGACACCCCCCTGAAAAGCTGGAATGTTGGACACATGCTCCACTATTAATTTTCTTCTTGAGGGAGAGGCCACCAAGCTGTATCAGCCTCTGTCTGTTGTACTGTAGGTTCCCAGGAGTAGCAGCATGTTGCCTGGGTCTTTTTTGTTCTCAGAGGGCCCCCAGGTATTTCAAGTATGCTGGGTCTTGTCAGCTCTCAGAGGCAGGCAAGACAGAAACCAGTCCCTCAGGTAGTGCCCTTGAAAAGTCAGAACATTGAATATATAATATAATATTATATATATAATATTATATAATAATATATAATAATATAATAATAGATATATAACATAATCTAGCCTTCTCTTTCACTAACCAGGAAAGGAGCTAGGATTTTTTTCTCACTACCATGTGGCCCTGTGCCAGGGGAGGGACAATGGGAGGAGGGTCACAGAATTTCCTAGGACCTTTGATGTAGCTGAGTTCATGCCTGCTTGGGGTACAGGAGCCTTTTAAGTGGTTTCTGGATTTCTCATAAAGGGAATTCGTTCCTGCATTGTTTTTGGTTTCTCTGTGGGAGGAAGGATTGTCTGGGCATCTTATTCTGCCATTTTGCTTACATCAGTCTGCCTCAGCTTTCCAGCCAAGGTCATTGTCTTTCTCAGTAGCTCCCAGACAATGGAGTATGGTTGCGTTACTAGGCTCTTACCATGACTGTGCAGTGTGGAACTCCTGTAATGGGCAATCTTTGCTTTGGAGCTCCCTATTGTATTGGCTAAGACTGTCAGATCTGGATTGCAGTCAGAAGCTGGCCCTGCCCAACTTGCATTCTTCCCCTTTTATCTTTCACAGGCATCACCTACCCCTAAACCTCTTTAGTCCTGACTCTGTCCAAGTATCTAACTAATAAATAGGTCTGAACTCAAAGTCTTGTGGCTCTGTCTCACAGTCTTCATTCTTGGCTGACATTGATCACTTAATGAACACCCTCTGGAGAGAGTTGTTCAAGTGGTCTCTTCAGTTTGTCCTCCACCAACACCAATTTGCTTGTGTCAAAGACTGGCTGGCTGTTCACCAAACCTCTTAATTCACTCCGGAAACATTACTAGACTACATTTCCCAGTCTCCCTCGCAGCTGGGTGGCTATCAAAGAAAATACATTTCTTTTCCGCTCTTGATACTTGCGGCAATCAGGTATACTGGAAAGAGAATATGATGGGCTTTGAGATGTATGATCACTGTTTTATTTTTCTTGGTTCTCTCATCTAGAAATTTTTAAAAAATGGATTCTGAGAGACTAAGTGGAGAGTTATGCCCTTGGATTGCAAAGAAAGACAGTATCAAGTTAGAACTCTTGAACTGGATAAAGAGGGATTAGAGCTATTGTTCAGCACCATCCAGAAGTAATATTAGAGTGTTCATTACCACAGGGATCATTAACAGAAGTACCTGAGCTTGTGAAGCCCATGATAGGTTCACCCCAGAGAAACTCAAGTCCCTGTGGTGCCTGCCCGCGAATACTGGCTGAACCAGTTATTGTTCTGCGGTGACATTTTAGGCACTGGTTGTGAAAACTGAAAATACTATTTATCTTCTCCAGAAATGACTTGTGTCCCAGTGTTGTCACCTGTGCCAAATTCTCAATGAAGCTTTAAATGAAGCTGAATTAGTAATACTATTCCAGAGGCATTGATACTATAGAAGAAAATCATTTGTGGCATGTCTAATGATCTTCCATCTGCCCTCAGATCCATGACATTTCCCACATAACCCCTGCAGGATTTCCTTGTGCTAGCATAAGCGATATTTCATAGTATAATCTTCATAATAAAGGCTGACATGAGGGGCGCTTGAGTGGCTCAGTCATTAAGCATCTGCCTTCAGTTCAGGTCATAATCCCGGAGTCCCGGGATCGAGCCCCACATCAAGCCCCACATCGGGCTCTCTGCTTGGTGGGAAGCCTGCTTCTCCCTCTCTAACTCGCCCTGCTTCTGTTCCCTCTCTGGCTGTGTTTCTCTCTGTCAAATAAATAAATAAAATCTTTTTTTTTAAAAAAAAAGGCGGACATGACAGTTTAACAAATAATCTAAACTTTACCTGGAATGGCACCAGCATTCTTGTCTTTTTTTTTTTTTGCAATTATTACTGCTGTTAGCTCCATTTAAAATTTCATTTTCTTTCATGAGCCACTTTAAAAGAAGCCATCCATTGGCAAATGTTTGGCCACTTTGATTTTTTTATTATTTTCTTTTTGAAGTTGTCATACAGTAAAATAAACATTTTTCTTTGATAATTTAAAATCATATATAGACTTGCATAACTACCACAACAATCAGGATACTGAATAATTCCATGAACCCCAAAACTCCCTCATGCTGCCCCATTATAGTCACCCTCTCACTCCAAATACCACTTTTTTCTTTTCTATCTCTACAATTTTATATTTTTGAGAATGTCATATAAATGGAATCATACAGTATGTAATTTTTTGGGACTGACTTCTTTCACTCAGCATAATGCCTCTGAGATTCATCTAAATTGTCCTATGTAACAATAGTTTATTTCTTTTTATTGCTAAGTAGACTTTCATGATTATGGATGCATCTCATAGAGTTTGTTAATCTATTCACCAATGGAAGGATACTTGGAATGCTTCCAGTCTGGGGCAGAAGGAATAGAGGAGATTATAAAAGTTAATGTGCAAGTTTTTGAGTGAGTGTAAGATTTCATTTCTCTAGGGCAGAGGTTGGCAAACATTTTCTGTATAGTGCCAAACAGTTAATGTCTGGGGTTTTGTGGGTCACCTATAGTCTCTGTAACATATTATTTAAAAAACAACAACAGTAACAAAAAACAACTGACAAACAACTCTTTAAAATTATAAAAAGCATTGTTAGCCTGCAGCCATACATGATCAGATCCTTGGCCTGAATTGACCTGCTTGATTTAGTTTGGTGACCCCTGCTTTAGGGCAAATACTTAGAACTGGGATTGTTGGGATATATGGTAAATATATGTTTAACTTTATCAAAAAAACCTGCTGTACTCTTCTCCAGAGTGGTTGTAGTATTTTGCATTCCAATTGTTCCAATTGTTCTACATCTTGGCAGCACCTGGTCCTGTCTGTTTTGTGTTGTCTTTTACTGTTCTAGTGGATGTGTTTCTCCTACTTTTTCCTTAATGTTTTATAGTTACATTTTGCATTTAAATCCTTGTTCCATTTTGAGTTAGTTTTTTTTGTAAGATGTGAGGTTTAGATTGAGATTTTTTTCTCCTTGATGATGTACAATTGTTTCAGCACATGTTGAAAAGGTAACTTTCTGAGGTGCCTGGGTGACTTACTTGGTTAAGTCACTGCCTTTGGCTCATGTCATGATCCCAGGGTCCTGGGATTGAGCCAAGAGTCCAGCTCCCTGCTCAGCGGAGAGTCTGCTTCTCCCTCTTCCTCTGCCTGCCACTCTGCCAAATTGTGCTCTCTTGCTGTATCAAACAAAGAAATAAAATCTAAAAAAAAAAAGGCAACTTTCCCTCTATTGGATTGCTTTTGCATCCTTGCTGGAAATCAGCTGTACATATTTCTGTGAATTATATTTCTGGATTCTCTGTTTGATTCCACTGATCTATGTGTTTATTAATCTATGTGTCTATCCCCCTGCGAAATACCACACAGCTTTGATTACTGAAGCTATCTATATAGCAAGTCTTAAAATCAGGTAATATGGTTCCTACAATTCTTCTTTTACTTTTTTTTAAAGACTTTATTTATGCATTTACTTACTATTTTAGAGAGAGAGCACATGAGCAGGGGAGGAGCAGAGGGAGAGGGACAAGTGGACTCTGTGCTGAGCGCAGAGCCTGACATGGGACTTAGTGTCACAACCTTGAGATCATGACCTGAGCTAAAAATCAAGAGTTGGATGCTTAGCCGACTGAGCCACCCAGGTGCCCCTATTCTTTTTCAAAATTGTCTTAGCTATTCTAGTTTACTTTTCCATATAATTTTTATTTTTTTAAGATTTTCTTTATTTATTTGGAGAGATAGAAAGTGAGCATAAGCAACTGGAGGGGCAGAGGGAGAGGGAGAAGCAGACTCCCCACTGAGCAGGGATTCTGATGTGGTGACCCCAGGATCATGATCTGAACCAAAGGCAGAGGCTTAATCGACTGACCCACCCAGGTGCCCCTCTATATAAGTTTTAGAATCAGCTTTTTTATATCTAAAAGCACTATGCTTGGATTTTGATTTTTGTATTTATAGGTCAATTTGGAGGAATTGACATCTTTTCTATATTGAGTCCTCCAGTTAATGAAGACAGCATGTCTCTCCCATTGTTTAAGTCTTTGATTTCTTCCACCAGCTTTTTGTAGTTTTTAGTATGCAGATCCTATAGGTGATTTGGTAGATTTATACCTAGATATTTCATTCTTTAAAGTTATGTAAAGGGTATTTAAAAAACATCTTGATTTCCAAATAAGTAGTATATAGAAACATAATTGCCAAATTATTGTGTTGTTGATGTAATCTAAAATCTTGCTAAACTCCCTTAGTAGTTTTAGGAAAAAAAAATTGTGGATTCTTTGGGATTTTTTCTGTATACAACCATGTTGCTTGTGAAAAAGCAGTTTTATTTCTTCCTTTGCAATATGTATACTTTCAATTTTTTTTCTACCTTATCGTGCTGGCTAGGGTTTCCAGTATGAGATTGAATAGGAGTGATGAGAGCGTATTTCCTGGCCTTCTTCCCAATCTTAGAATGAAGGTGTTCAACATCTCATCATTACCAATGATATTTGCTCTAGGTTTTTTTTCTTGTTGTCTTCTATTAGGTTGAGAAAGTTTATTTCTATTCTCAGTTTTCTGAAAGTTCTTTCTCTTTTTCAAGAATGGATGTTGACTTGTGAAATACTTTTTTGTATCATTTGATATGATCATTTTTCTTCAACAGCCTACTGATATGGATTACATGGATTTTCCCATACTGAATGAGCCTTGCCTTCCTGAGATAAACTTATCTTGGCTACAGGTTATTAATCTTATATATTCCTAGATTTGATTTCCTAATGTTTTATTGATGGACATAAGAAATATTAATATGTTTTCTTTTCTTGTAACATCCTTATCTGATGGTGGCATCACAGTAATGCTGCCCTCATAAAATATATTTATAAGTGTTCTCTTCTATTTTCTACAAGAAATTGTATAGAAGTGGTGTTATTTATTGTTTAAATGTTTGGTAGAATTTGCCAGTAAACTGTCTGGACCTGGAACTTTCCTTTTGGAAAGCTATTTAACCATGAATTTGATTTCTTTTCCTTTCTTTTCTTAAAAAGGATTTTATTTATTTATTTGACAGAGAGAGAGAGAGAGAGAGAGAGAGAGAGAGAGAGAGAGAGAATATGCAAGCAGGGGGAGTGGAAGAGGGAGAAGCAGGCTTTCTGCTGAGTAGGGAGCTTGATGTGGAGCTCCATCCCAGGACTCTGGGATCACAACCTGAGCCGAAGACAGACGTTTAACTGACTAAACCACCTAGGCGCCCCTGAATTTGATTTCTTTAAGTTATTGTACTATTCAGATTATCTGTTTTATCTTGACTGACTTTTGGCAGTTTTTGTTTTTTGAGGAATTGGTCTATTTAATTGAAGTTGTGAAATTTTTATTCATGAAACTATTCATTATATTCCTTTTTAATCCTTTAATGTCTACAAGTTTTGTAGTGATCATCTCTCTTTCATTCTTGATATTATTTGTTTCTTCTCTTTCCTTGTCAGTCTTAGCAGATCAATTTTATTGATCTTTTCAAAGGACCAGCTTTTTGTTTCATTGATTTCATTCTATTGTTTTTTTGCTTTCAATTTCATTGTTTTCTGCTCTTATCCTTATTATTTCCTTCCTTCTGCTTGCTTTGTGTTTGTTTTACTCTTTTTTTCTAGGTGCTTTTTGTTTTGTTTTAGGGTGGAATATTAGATTATTGATTTCAGTTCTTTCCTTTCTAATATCAACATCTGATACTACAAATATCCATCTAAGTACTTCTTCAGTTGTATCTCACTAATTTTGAAATGTTATAGTTCCATCTTTGTTCAGTTCAAAATAATGTCTAATTTCAATTGAGATCCATGAATTATTTAGGAATGTGTTGTGTCATTTCCAATTGGAGACACAGAACAGAGTTTATGATTTTAATTCTTCCCAATGTATTGAGGTTTGTTTTATGACCCTGGATGTAATCTATCTGGATGAATGTTCCATGTGCACTTGAACATATTCTGCTCTTGTTTGGAACTAGGATTGTTATATTAATATCAATTAGATGCAGCTGACTGATAGTGTTGTTCAGTTTTATATATCTGCTGGTTTTCTACTAGTTCTTTTATTAATTTTCTACTACTTCTATTGGTTTCTGAGAGTAGAGTGTTGAAATCTCAAAATATAATTGTGAAAATTTCACTTTTTTGTTCTCTCAGTTTTTGCTTAATGTATTTCAAACTTATTCTTTTTATTGGTGTGTGTAGACTATTTACATTTAGTGCAGCTATTAATATGCTTGCATTGAGATTTACTATTTTATTATTCATTATCTGTTCATTCTGTTTTTTGTTATTCTGTTTTTATCTCCTGCAATTTTTGCATTATGTGAACATTTTTTTTATTTCAATTTCAATTTATCTATTATGTTTTTTAACACTTCGCATAGTTTTGCTTGTTTTTGTTTGTTAAGTGGTTGCTCTCGGAATTATAATATACATACTTAACTCTTTGCACTCTACTTTGAGTTAATACTTTATCACTTCAGGGTGCCTGGGTGGCTCAGCTGGTTAAGCATCTGCCTTCAGCTCAGGTCATGATCCTAGGGTCCTGGGATCAAGCCCCAGCATTGGGCTCCCTGCTCAGTGGGGAGCATGTTGCTCCCTTTCCCCTTGCCCCCCCCACTCGTGCTCTCTCTCTCTCAAATAAATAAATAAAGTATTTAAAAAAAGTATTTTACCACTTTAAGTACAATGTAGAAATCTTACCATCGGATACGTCCCTTTACCCTCCTCCTTTTATGTTATACTTGTCTTATATACTACATCTACATATACTGAAAACCCCATAAAACAATTATATAATTCTTGCTTTAAATCATTAAGCTTAAAGACTTTGAGAGAAGAAGATTGGTCTCTTTTATTTTTTTATTTACCCAGATATTTTCCATTTCTATTGCTCTTCCTTCAGTCTTGATGGTCCAAATTTCCTTCTGTTATTATTCCTTCCTCCTCTAACTAAAGAAATTCCTTTAGCAATTCTTTTAGAATAGTTATGCTGGCAATGACTTCTTTTAGTTTGCCTGAGCATGTCATTGTTTCAGCTTGATTCCTGAGGGATATTTTCACTAGATATAAAATCGTTTTTTTTTTTGTTAAGTTTTGTTTACTTAAGTAATCTCTACAATCCCACATGGGGCTTAAACTCACAACCCCAAGATCAAGAGTCACATGTTCCTCTGACTGAGTCAGCCAGTTGTCCCTGGATATAAAATTCTGTGTTGACTTTATTTCTTTAAAGATTTTATTTATTCATTTGATAGAAAGAGAGAGAGAGATCACAAGTAGGCAGAGAGGCAGGCAGAGAGAGAGGAGGAAGAAGGCTCCCCGCTGAGCACAGAGCCTGATGTGGGGCTCTATCTCAGGACTCTGAGCCAAAGGCAGAGGCTTAACCCACTGAACCACCCAGGCGCCCCTACTGTTCCACATTTCTTGAAGTTCTGTTCATTTTCTTCAATTTTTGTTTTCCTGGTTGTTCAGATTGAGCACATATTATATATATTTAAATTTAATATTGATATACGTTTAAGTTTAATAACACTTTCCTCTGTCATCATTTTTCTACTATTGAACTCATCCTCTGAGTTTTTTTTTTCTTTAACCTAGGTTATTTAATACCTCGAGGAGCTCTACACTCTGAACCAAGACAATGTTTTGTTGTTCAACCTTGTCCTTTCTGCCTTCTACAACATGGTGGTCTAGGAAAAAATCAATCAATCATCACTGAAATATTATTATTTTTTTATTGTTTAAAGATTTAATTTATTTATTTGACAGAAAGAGATCACAAATAGGCAGAAAGGCAGGCAAAGAGGGGGAAGCAGGCTCCCCACCGAGCAGACAGCCCAGACAAGGGACTCAATCCCAGGACCCTGAGATCATGACGTGAGCCAAAGGCAGAGGCTTAACCCTCTGAGCCACCCAGGTGCCCCCATCACTGAAATATTATTAATAATAAAAAGGAACCAGTATAGGAACTCTACAAAAATATCCTCAAGAATAAAGGAGCATGACCAAAAGAAGGCCAAAAGGCAAACATCAGAAATAATTCACAAAGGAAAAAAATGAAAATCATGACCAAATATCTATATATGAATACAAAAAACTTAATAAAAGCACAAAATGTGAATAAGGAACTTAAACACAGATAAAATAGCTTAAGAAAGAATACAATAAAAAAATATGAAATGAGCCAGCAGAGTTCAGAAAAGTAATGGAAAAGATATATAAAGGATAAATGAAGGCCATGTTATAAACATAAAAAAAAAGAGATATTTCTTTAAAAAGAAAAAAGCCTTGGGCTTGAAAAGAAGGCTTGAGAAAAGTGAACAAAAGGAATGAGCATATAACAAGTAGTTTTCAGAAGTTTAAAAGGATTAGGTGTGGCTCAGTTGATTAAGAGTCCTGCTCTTGATTTCTGCTTTGTTCATGATCTTAGGGTCCTGAGATCAAACCAGGCATCCAGCTCCACACTGAGGGTGGAGCCTGCTTAAGATTCTTTCTCTCCCTCTCCCTCTGCTCCCCCTCCCCTGCTCCTGAGTGCTCTTTCTCTCTCTCTTAAAAATAAAAAAGTCTAAAAGGATTAAAGAGAAAAGACATATATAAAGAACGAAGATCTACCCCATGTATGATTGGTGTTTCTGAATAATACATTAAATGGAATTGCAACATGAACAAAAATGTTCAAATATATGATTCAAGAGTGCTCCCAGAAATAACACTTGAATTTAAGCTTGAAAAACAAACCTTTACCAGGCAAAATTGATATAGAATAACTACCATCAACACATATCCTGATGAAGTGAATGGATTTCAGAAATAAAAAGGGAATCCCATGAGAATCCCTGCAAGTAAACCAAGTTACCTGTGAATGAAAAAAAATTCATTTGGTTTCAGCCTTTCTATAGGAGTATCCAACATTAGAAGATGGAGGAATAATGCCTACTAAGTCTTCAGAGAAAGAGAATGTGTGGTGAGCAGATTATCATCCAAGTATAATGACACAAACAGATGGCTTTATAGTTCTCAAGAGCATTTCTTGAAGATAGAACTATCTGATAAATTTCTACCAACAGATATAATAATACAAATGGCTAGGAGTGATCAATGGGTCCATTAAAGGCTAAAGCAACTATAGAAGGAGAATAGCAAACAAAAGTTATATATACTGTGATGTTATGAATAAAAGTCATAATATAGCTAACCAAATTCTGGATATCCTAGAGGTGAAAAAACATGGAGGTAGTATAAGTATGCTAATTTCCTCATCTTTTAAGAACTTCTATTTATTTATTTTTTTTAAAGATTTTATTTATTTGGCAGAGAGAAACACAGCCAGAGAAGGAACACAAGCAGGGGGAGTGAGAGGGAGAAGCAGGCCTCCCGCCGAGCAGGGAGCCCGATGTGGGACTCGATGTGGGACTCGATGTGGGACTCGATCCCGGGTCTCCAGGATCATGACCTGAGCCGATGGCAGTCGTTCAACCAACTGAGCCACCCAGGCGCTCCTTTTAAGAACTTTTAAAGCCAATAATACAGACAAAAGTATTTTTCTTTGATGTTATTAGTTCACTTTAAGAAAACTTGTGTGTAGAGATTAATAACATTTACTTATTTTTAACATTTAGGTTTTTTTTTTAAAGATTTTATTTATTTGACAGAGAGAAACATAGCCAGAAAGGGAACACAAGCAGGGGGAGTGAGAGAGGGAGAAGCAGGCTTCCCACCAAGCAGGGTACCCGACATGGGGCTCCATCCCGGGTCTCCGGGATCATGACCTGAGCCAAAGGCAGTTGCTTAACCAACTGAGCCACTCAGGTGCCACCATGTTGGAGTATTTTAAAGTGAAACCCAGACCATATAATTTTATCCATAAATGTTCAGTAAACATCTCTACCTAATGAGGACATTGAAAATAATATTAATATGACACCACTATTACATTTAGAAAATGAACAAAAATTCCTTAATACCATCTCATCCCAGGTATATTCAAAGTCTCTCAGTTCTCACAAAGATACCATTTTCAGGTAGTTTGTCCACATCAGGACCCAAGCAAGGTTCATATATTGTATTGGTTGTTATAGATCTTAAATTTCTTTTATTCTCTAAGAGCTCCACTTCCTTTTCCCCCCACACTATTGATTTTTGGACCAACTGGGTCATTTATCCTGCAGGATGTATTATATTCTGGATTTGGTTGATGGCTCCTGCCAGGTGTCATTACTCATTCTCTGTTTCCTGATAATTGGCATTTATATAGAAAGGTTTGATTAGATTAATGATTTTTCACAGACAAAATATTTAATAGGTGATGGTATGTATTTCTCATCACATCACATCTCATCAAGAGGTAGATAATGTGTGTTGTCTCTCTTGCAGTGATGCTAAAATTGATGAGTAAGATTAGGTGGTGTCAGCCTGATTGAGCCATTATAAAGTTTCCTATCAATCTTTTCCCTAATGGTTTGAGCAGCCATTGATGATCATCACTAGGATTCATCATTTTATTAAGACCTGAAAAATGATAATATTCTAATTTTATCATTATTCTGCATATTAGTTGGAATTCTTCTAAAAAGAAGAAGATTCTTCATCAACTACTTGGTTACCTAGAAATTCAGTTAATATAGAGAAAAGGCAGGATAAATGTTTGATTCTTTCTCTTATTTTTAAAAACCACTTTTTCGGGAGCCTAGGTGGCTCAGTGGGTTAAAGCCTCTTCCTTTGGCTCAGGCCATGATCTCAGGGTCCTGGGATCCAGGCCTGCATCGGGCTCTCTGCTCAGTGGGAGCCTGCTTCCTCCTCTCTCTCCGCCTGCCTCTCTGCCTACTTGTGATCTCTCTCTGTCATATAAATAAATAAAATCTTTTTTTAAAAAAAACACTTTTTCTAGGGGCACCTGGGTGGCTCAGTTGTTAAGTGTCTGCCTTCCACTCAGGTCATGATTTGGAAATCCTGGGATCAAGCCCCACATTGGGCTTCCTGCTCGGCGGGGAGCCTACTTTTCCCTCTCCCACTCCCCCTGCTTGTGTTCCCTCTCTAGCTGTGTTTCTCTCTGTCAAATAAATAAAATCTTAAAAAAACACAAAACCCAGAACCAAACCAAACCAAAAAAACACCACTTTTTCTTTCTTTTTTAAAAAAAAATATTTTATTTATTTATTTGACAGAGAGAGAGATCACAAGTAGGCAGAGAGGCAGGCAGAGAAAGAGGGGGAAGCGGTTCCCCACTGAGCAGAGTCTGATGTGGGACTCAATCCCAGGACCCTGAGATCATGTCCTGAGCTGAAGGCAGAAGCTTTAAGCCACTGAGCCACCTAGGCGCCCAACACCACTTTTTCTAAACAATGCATTGGTACTCTAGCAACCTCCAATGATGACAAATGAGCTTTCTGGGTTTCTGTATAATTTTTTAGTAGCACTGTGAATTCATAAATTAAAAAATTGATGTTTATCAATCTCTTGCAATAATTATTCATTTTGATACACAAATTATCTCATCTTAAACCAGTGGGAGTGCCCTCAAGTTGCTTTCTGTGTCCTCTTGACACAATCCCAGTGGTCATTGATAGTTTCTTTGCTTATTTTGTATATTTCCTACCTCTAAGTGGAATCAGCCATTTCTCTAAGAAGCCCTGTTTCCATTAGGTGAAAATGGTATTTAAAGGCCACCATGCTGGTACTAGTGTGTGAATACTACTGAGTCACCATTATAGCTAAGTTTTTATTGTTGTACAAAGCTAAGATACACAATTTAAAAAAATCTAAATCATGAGTTTATTTATTTTTTTAAAATATTTTATTTATTTATTTGATAGAGAGAGATCACAAATAGGCAGAGAGGCAGGCAGAGAAAGAGGGGGAAGCAGGCTCCCCCCTGAGCAGAGAGTCCGATGTGGGACTCGATCCCAGGACCCTGAGATCATGACCTGAGCCAAAGGCAGAGGCTTAACCCTCTGAGCCACCCAGGTGCCCCTAAATCATGAGTTTATATTGATATCTCCAATTTGAATTTATGATTACAGTGTTCATACTTAATTTATTTGATTTCATACTAAGATCTCTCTTTTATCATTTGGGAAAATCTTTATTTCTTTTTTTTATTGTTACTTAAATTTTTTTTCCCAGTGTTCCAAGATTCATTCCCCATTCCCCACACCCAGTGCTCCAAGCTTTAGGTGTCCCCAGTACCCACCACCAGGCTCTCCCATCCCTCTACCCCCCCTCCCTCCAAGTCCCTCAGTTTGTTTCTGTGTCCAAAGTCTCTGTTGTTTCGTTTCCCTCCCTGGATTACCCTAGTTCCCATTTACTTTCCTTCTCCCACTGTCCTCCAGGTTACCCCTCATGCACCGCAAGTAAGTGAAACCATGTGATACTTGACTTTCTCTTCTTGGCTTATTTCACTCAGCA
>PITA01023246.1:0-28555 GCA_004023965.1 Spilogale gracilis
CCGTTTCCACTTCTTACATTTTTTTTTTTTTTTAAGATTTTGTTTATTTATTTGACAAAGAGAGAGACACAGCAAGAGAGGGAACACAGTAGGGGGAGTGGGAGAGGGAGAAGCAGGCTTCCTGCTCAGTAGGGGGATCCCAGGACCCTGGGATCATGACCCGAGGTGAAGGCAGACGCCTAACGACTGAGCCACCTGGCACACCTGCACTTCTTACATTTGATGTAATACATACTTGATCATATTTTTTATTAATGTCATAAGTCCAGTTTAGTGGATTTTACAGGAAAAGAGGAAACAGAGAAGAAACAAGAAGCAGAGACACCGTTGAGCGTCTGCATTAATAAAACAGGAAGCGAAGGATGACCTGTTCAGACTCAGTTGAGTGTTCTTTTTCTGGAAGGCTCAGGGCTACTGATGGTGGCTCCCTGCGGGTCCTTGTGCACCTGGGACCCCTGCTGTCTCCCAGGCTGTCTCAGGTTAAGGCAGCCACTGGAGAAAGCCCATGGAAGGTCACAAATGCAGGTTCCTTGATTGTTCAGCTCCAAATAGAAGGCTCTTCTCTATTTTGGAGGGATTGGCAGAGAGGAGAATTCCACTTAGGCTCCACACCCAGTATGAGCACAACACTGGGCTTGATCCCACAACCCTGAGATCGTGACCTGAGCTGAAATCAAGAGTTGGACGTACAACTGACTGAGCCACTCAGGCGCTCCCAAAGGCTTCTTTATTTTTATTAAGCATACCTTACCCCTTCAGTTAATTTGTTGTTATGAGAGGCAAATGATATTTTTCAATGAATAAAAAACATTGGAATGCTTTCCTAACATTCCAGAGTACTATTTCTGATGTGACATTTGCCTTACATAAAAGCAGCCTATTCGTTTCCTGCATAAAATATACACTTAAGACAGCTTTTGTAATATAGTAAATAAGATCCCACACAAATTCCACATGACATACTGTGTGGGGAGTTCACATAATAAAATGAAGAATGCTGCCTATTTGTTTTCTGACCAGTGTGGAGTTTTCATCCTACCCTGCATCTCTCAAAGCCATATTCAAATACAGAAAGGATGTATTTAGACATACTAATTAAACATGGACACTTTTTCTTCATAAACAAAATACATTATTGCAGCTATCCTTTATATTTCAGTAAGGGTGAAGGCACGCTCTAAATATAGTTAATGACTTAAGCTAATGCCAAATTTGTGAGAGAAAATGTGTCGAAATTTAGGTGGGTGTTGCCAAAAAGAACAGGAATGTGGGGAGCAGGACTAGGTGACATGGGGCTAAAGTCATGCCAGACATAAACACGCATTTCAAAGAGAAGAGTTAACAGAGAATTAATATGCTGCTATTTTTGAAAAGGAGAAGGTGTCAGATCACCGAAAGAAAAAGAAAAAATGCCGAAAGCTGTATTTACATCAAAGTTTATGTCAGCTCTGTGTTTCCTTCCTTCCAACTGCCAGTGATGAAAGGTTGCTTTTGCAATTACTGTTTGCAGATTTATTTCTGTCTCCTTACCAATCAAGGGCAGACAGCTTCTCTTCTTATGTCCCCCGGTTTCTTGCACAGTCCCTGGTGAATTGATCTGAAAAGGACTGGACATAGGTTTCTCTTGAACACTCTGCTTTTTTTTTCTTTAGCTATTCTGTTTTTCTCCCTGGTTGACTCCCTCACTTCTTTTTCTTTCTTTAAGTTGTTCCTGCAACAACTTTTGAGGCTCTTGAGGGCTAGCTACATTTATTGTTTGGTCCTGGTGACAACGTCTGGCTCAGAGCTGGTGCAAGCTGTTGTTGGACGCGTGTGTGTCTTCACTAATCCTCTTTGCTGCCAAGGCCCCTCTCTGTGTTCCTGTTCCTCTCCATGCATGTGAGAGTTTTTCAGATGCTTCACATATTTCTGCATCTTCGTTCATTCATTTGCTTAACAAATATTTAGCAGGGGCGCCTGGGTGGCTCGGTGGGTTGAGCGACTGCCTTCAGCTCAGGTCATGATCCCGGAGACCCGGGATCGGGCCCCACATCGGGCTCCCTGCTCCACAGGAGGCCTGCTTCTCCCTCTCACTCCCCCTGCTTGTGTTCCCTCTCTGGCTGTGTTTCTGCCTGTCAGATGGATGAATAAAATCTTAAAAAAAAAAAAAAAAAAAAAAAAAACCCAAATATTTAGCAAAACAAGTCTTACAAATAAAAAATGCACTTCTGAAATAGTGATATTGTAGAGTCTTACAGATATTGCAACTTCCTTTCCACATAAAAGGCTCTCTGAGGTTGAAGAAGGTGCAGCCCGTTCGCTTGGGGAGATGGTTGACTTGGAGGTTACATTGGAACCTGAGTGAAATTTAACAATGTAGGAATGAACTGCACAGTTTACCTTGACATTTGTAAAAATCACCTGCTTCATTCCCCATGCACTTAGGCTTTAAATCCCTGCTCTTGTAAATATCTTCTTGGCATTAATGCACCACTGTCAGTAACTGCTGAAAGAGCGATTCTTACCCACTTGGAGGGATCGGGGTTGATTTATGCAGCTAAAACCAAGAAAAACAGCCGTCTAATCTTGTCCTTGAATAGTTTCCTGGTCTTGTTACATATTGCCTATCCTGTTAAAATTCACTTGTAGATTCCAACGCCAGCAAATTATGAAGATCTTGGCTCACATGAGCGTTCATGGCTTCCTGAACCTTCAGATCACAGTTGGAAGTGCCCTCTTCTTGTGTCACTCCTGGAGAAGAACAAGATTATTTTGAGCCTTCTAAATTTAGCTTAATGTTTGCTTTTTATTATATAACTTTTGGGTTAATTTCATAAAAGAGATTTACAAACAAAATAAAGGTGTTTGTAAAGCAAAAAATGAAAAGGAATAAAACCAAAAAAACCCAGCATACAAATGTTTACCACTCAGGACTCTGTAAAGCAAAGAAAAAAGCTGCCAAGTATAAAAGATGTGTAGGAGAGAAAGCACGGGGCATAGCTAATGGATAAGAAATGTGGAGATAGTGATTAGACAGTCAGGAACTCAAAGATATAATACCAGCAACACAAAGAAAGATCTGGAAACCCTCAAGGTCAGATTTCCAGTTCCTTCCTCCCCTGCATTTATTCCTCTAATTTGGTTGAAGGCCCTCTGGAATTGAACCTGGCCCAGAGGCCTGCAGGTAACCAGAGCTGACGAAAGTTTATAGCTAACAGTCCTGACAGTAGGAAACCTGTACAGTTCTCAGTAATAACCACCCTTTTTATGGGTCAAGAACCTGGTTAAGCTCTTGAATCACTAAACCAAATGAAATGTTTGGTCCCTACCCTCAGGGAACTCACACTAGGAGACAAGGACTAGAGTGAACAGGTTTAGAAGAAAACAGAAGGATTATATTAGAACCAGGGTGTGTCTTTTTCTTAAAGATTTTATTTATTTATTTGATAGAATCACAGCTAGAGAGGGAAACACAAGCAGGGGAGTGAAAGCTGGAGAAGTAGGCCTCCTGCTGAGCGGGAACCTGATGCAGGGGTTTTTATCTGGGGACTCCAGGATCATGACCTGAGCCGAAGGCAGACAGACGCTTAACAACTGAGTCTCCCAGGCACACACCCTCCCACTTTTTTTTTTTTTAAAGATTTTATTTAGGATGCATCTTTCTAATCTGGAGAGAGAGAAATCTTCTGAGAGAGTTCAACTTGAGGGAAATAGAAGGAAATACCACACCACTGACTAGCACCAGAATCTCCAGACAACTTTGGAAGCTGAAGCCTGTAGTTTAAAAAAACCTTTGCTTCCCAAGGAACTGCAAGATCCACTCACCAAATCTTTCTGTTCAGTATTTAAAGAAAACATGGTTCGAGAAGGCATTTTGAAAGACTATGTGTATTTTTATTATTGTGAGACCAGTGACCAGCAGTGCAAGTTTCGGAGGACAGCGGGTTCAGCAAAAGCTTTGTTGCCATTCTGGAAGAAGGGAGTGTGGGTTAGGCACATGGAAGTCCAGAGATTAACTGCTCTTCCTGTTCTTTCACCACCAAAGAGCTAATAGCAGCCCTCTTTCTCATTATTCCGGGAGTTTATGTTCTCTTCCCTCCCTCCCTCCCTCTCTCTCTTTCTCTCTCTCTCTCTCTACTGCTGCCAGTTCCCTTGGGCCGAGGTTGCAAACTCAACTGCTCACAGGCTCCAGGCAATAACATAAATGGATGCTTCAGCCCAGACAAGCCTAAAGAGGGAGTGTTGGGGTTGTGGCAGACCAGAGAGAGCTTCCCTCTCCCCTCCTCCCTGATCAAGTATTCAAGTTCAAGATGTGTTAAAAACATTCCTCTAGCCAAAAAACACACTTCTGCCACCTGCATCTGAAGACTGACTGTAAGTGGAGAACTCTACTTTGGCCCTGGTCACGAATTGTTTTAGGAGTCTCCTAAAGGTTCCTCCGGGCTCTGCCTCCTATGATCCATCATCCATGTTGCCAGCAGTGAATTTCTAAAACAGATCTCATGGTGGCCCTTCTCTGCTAAAAACCTGGGATGACTCCCATTGCCCACCTGAGAAGGGCAAGCTCAGGCTGGTCCTCAACCCTTTGCAGTTTGGCCTGTTCTCTATCACTCATCCCCCTCTTTTTTTGCCCCCAATTTAGGATCTCACCTAAGTAGAGACTATGTACGCTTCCTACAACATTCCAGTCTAAAGGCTGTTGTAATGGAGCTTTTTTCCTGCTTGGCATGACCTTCCCTGTGAAACAGCTAAAATCACTAGACAGTTCCTCGATCAGTCCCTTCTCTGAGGTCCCACATCACTTTGTATATTTCTGCTCTTATTCCTGAACATCCTTCATTGGAACGTTTGCCTCCTGCACTAGACTTCGAGATTCTAAGAAGTGGGAACCAACTTTTCTTCTTTCCTGTAATTTCCTTTATTCTGAATGCAGTGCAATTTTAACCTAATCTCTCTGGGCCTAAAATTGATATCTGGAAAACAAAGATGTTGGAGGTGTTAGATTGGAATTCAGTGATTCTTAAGTACAAGTGTACATCAAAATCACTTGGAGTTCAGCAAGTGGTGCTGGGACAACTTGGTATTTACATGCAAAGAAATGAAGTTGGACCCCTATCTCACACCACAAACAAAAACTCACTCAAAATGGATTATAGACATAAATATAAAAGCTAAGCTCGGAAGACAACACAGAAGTAAATCTTTATGACATTGGAATAAGCAGTCGTTTCTTTGATATGGCACCAAAAGCACAAGTGACAAAAGAAAAATAAGTGGGACCTCATCGACATTGTAAACTTTTGTGCTTCAAAGGACACCATTGATAAAGTGAAAGGACAACTCACAAAATGGGAGAAAGCTCTGGCAAATCATATCTGAGAAGGGCCTAGTATCCGGAATATATAAATAAATCTTACAAGTCAGCAATTTAAAGGCCAGTTAAAAAATGGCAATAGACAGTTCTCCAAGAAGATATTCAGATGGCCAATAAGCACAGGAAAAGATGCTCTACATCATTAGTTGTTAGGGACATGCAAAACAAAACCACAATGTGATACTACTTCACACAACTAGGATGGCTATAATCAAGATGAATAATAAGTGTTGACTAGAAAATGGAGAAATTGGGACCCTCATGTGTGCAGGCGAGAATGTAAAATGGTGCAGTTATTGTGGAAAAACATTTGCAGCCCTAAAAACCAGAGTTACCATGTGACCCAGCAGTTCTATTCTAGGAATAGATACATAGAAGAATTGAAAACATGTCCATACAAAACTTGTACATAAATATTTATAGCAGCATTATTTCATACTAACCTCAAGGTCCATCAACCAATGAATAGATAAGCAAGTTGTAGTGTATCCATATAATAGAATATTATTCAGCCACGAGAAGGAATGAACTAATCCATGCTAGAACTTGGCTGGACCTTGAAAGTGTTATGCTAAATGAAAGAAGCCAGTGACAAAAGGCCACTTATATCATTCCATTTATGTGAAATGTTCAGAATAGGCAAATTCTGTAGATTAATGGTTGTCAGGGACTAGGAGGTTGGGGAGGGTGTCAGAATGGGGAGAGACTTCTAATTGGTATGAGGTTCTTTCTGGGGTCCTGAAAATATTCTGGAATTAGATAATGGAGATAGTCGTGGCCAACTTTGTCTACATGCTAAAAGCCACTGAATTAGACACTTTAAAAGGGTGACTTTTATGGCATCTAAATTCTATCTTAATAAGACTGGGAGTGTTTTAAGAATGCACATGTAGGGGCGTCTGCCTTCTGCTTAGGTCATGATCCTGGAGTCTGGGGATTGAGCCCTGCATTGGGCTCCCTGCTCCACAGGAAGCCTGCTTCTCCCTCTCTCATTCCCCTGCTTGTGTTCCCTCTCTAGCTGTGTTTCTGTCTGTCAAATAAATAAATAAAATCTTTAAAAAAATGAAATAAAATGCACATGTAGCACTTGCTGTCCTCCAGTCTTGATTCAGATTTGGGAGGACTGAGAAGTATTTAGGATTCCACCTACAATACTCTTTTATGACTTTATGAACCAGAAATTCTGGCAGTGCACATACTTGTGTTATCCTAGAGCAAGTGTGAAGTATTTTCTAGATATTTAGGTATAGATGTGCTAATCTGAGGGTGCATCTGGATGACTTGAGGAAGGAATGGAAAACAGAGGTGTCCTATAATTCCAGGTGTCCTGTAATTCTGAAACCAGGCAATAGGAACATGTGGATGGCTCAGGTCATGATCTCAGGGCTATGAGATTGAGCCCCACATCAGGCTCTGCACTGGGTGTGGACATGCTTAAGTGTCTCTCTCTCTCTCCCTCTGTCCCTTACCCCTCCCCCTCTCTAAAAAATAAAAAATGAATAAAATTTGAAAGGGAGGAAAGCGGGGAGGCACATAAGACAGAAGAATAAACCAGGACTCCCATGGAGAGTTAGGAAAAAGAGCACTCTCTCCTGAGTCAGAGTGTAGGCTGTGGTCAGGTCTGGGGCTGGTTCCGGGATAAGGACTGTGATGCAGATAACAGAGGGACCATTGTCAGCTTCACAGTGGTGTCCAGCACAGGGCTCTGGGTTAGGCAGAGCAGGGTGAGACCGAAGGTCTGCCTGGAAGGCACATACGCTTATAGCTTCCTTTGGTTGGTGGCCAGAATATCTGTGGAATAGTACTGCTGCTGACACCTCCCCCCTCCCCCAGCTGAAAAATAGTTTCTTTTGAGATCTAAAATCCTTGAGCATAAATACAAAAATAAAACTAACCATAAAATTCATTTAATTCCCAATGTACGGAGAAATGGACAGTACCAAAAAAAAAGTTTGCTTTCTAAATTAGATGGTCAACGCAGACCCTAAGCAAGGTCATCATAATAGCTGTCTCGTAGTCCTTTTGGATGTTGTGTTGGAGCTGACCTTAATGGTAGGGCTTTAGAAAAATGACACCTTTCCTCGTTCTTACCTTAGAAATCGAACATTCCACCTCGTAACTGCTCAGACTGTATTGCATTTTCTTTGGTCCACATTTTAAGCATACTGTGATGTTGCTATAAATAAAACTTAAAACTTGAGGGTAAACATTGAAAAATCACATTGACCGTGAAATGGAGTTTTTATTGGCCATCCTCTTTTGTCATTGCATGAACTCTGCCGGTGTCTCAGCCTTGAGTGTATCTCTTATATGTTAAAGCTGGTTTCCCCCCAGCACTTTCAGAATCTTAAACAGTTCTTATGGAAACTAAGGGATGGCGACGTGTAGATATTTGTTTCCACCTGAAATGTTAAAATTGGAATGTTAATAAGGAAACACCAAGCAAAAACAAAACAAAAACAAAAACAAAACAACCAAAGGCAGGAACATTGTTGGCTTGGAGACTAAAAAAAATAAAGCCATTGTTGTTAACAGAACACTTTCTAGTAATGAAGCAGCATCTGGGAAGAGCCCCTAACTGAAAAGGCAGCATATTATATAGTTTAATGTGTATAATAAGAGTAGACAAGTCATATCCATCACCTTGTGCCCTTCCCCAACAGAACATCTCCTGAGTGGTGTAGGTAGATGTCTTTAAATGATAACACAGTAGATAATAGTCCTGTGCTTTGTGGCTACAGCACTTTGAAATTTCCTAAGGCAGCTTTACCTAATAACCCTGTCTGCAAAAGAATTACAAGGCTTTTTTCCTCAGATATTAGCATTCATTTTTATCATGTTAGATTTTTATTTAAGATTTTTTTTTCGGTGCCGCCTGGGTGGCTCAGTTGGTTAAGCGACTGCCTTCGGCTCAGGTCATGATCCCGGAGACCCGGGATCGAGCCCCACATCGGGATCCCTGCTCGGCAGGAGGCCTGCTTCTCCCGCTCTCACTCCCCCTGCTTGTGTTCCCTCTCTGGCTGTGTTTCTGTCAAATAAATAAAATCTTTAAAAAAAAAAAAAAGAGAGATTTTTTTTTTTTTAGGGGCACCACCTGGGTAGCTCAGTCATTAAGTGTCTGCCTTTGACTCAGGTCATGATTCCAGGATTCTGGGATCAAGCCCTGCATTTGCATCTGGACTCCTTGCTCAGTGGGAGGCCTGCTTCTCCCTCTCCCACTCCCGGTGCTTGTGTTCCCTCTCTTGCTGTGTCTCTATATGTCAAATAAATAAATAAAATCTTTTTTAAAAATATAAAAATACCAAAAAAAGGTTTTATTTATTTAGATCAAGAGAGGGCATGAGTGGAGGAAGAGGCAGAGGGGAAGGGGGAAGGAGAGAGAGAATCTCTCAAACAGACTCCACACACTTGGGGCTTGATCTCAAGAATTTGAGATCATGACCTAAGCAGAAACCAAGAGTCAGATGCTCAAATGACTGATTATTTTATTTTATTATTTTTTAAAAAGACTTTACTTATTAATTTGATAGCGACAGGGAGAGAGGAACACAAACAGGGGGGACGTGAGAGGAAGAAGCAGATTTCCTGCCAAGCAGGGAGCCCGACGCGGGGCTCGATCCAAGGACCCTGGGATCATGATCTGAGACGCCCCAACTGACTGATTTTTTAAATGATTCATATATTTCATAGTGATATAATAATAAATAAAATGCACACTATATAATAAGGATTACAACAAAATTGAGCAAAGTAGGTGAGGTCTGACAAGATGATACCTTCCTTGATAAAGGACACATATTTTAATGACAGATGGGATGGACTGAACTGAGCTATCTTAAGTGTATCTGGGTATGAAGAATGCCTTCGGAGCAGCATAGCATCATGATCACCAGCATTTATTAACCATCTCTTATGTACATGCCAGTGTTTGTGCCAGGAGGCTATGTTATTTCTAATCTTCCAACTAGCCTTAAATGGTAGATCTTTCTGATTCCATTTCTCGATAAGGAAACTGATACTCAGAGTTGAAGCTCGTGTCTGCTAGGATCCAGATCCCACATGGGTATAATATGGCATAGCCCAGAAGTTGAAGGATGCTGGGTTCTAGTCTTGCCTTTTCCATCATGACCTTGGGTGAGTCATTTAACCTCTGCTTTCAATGGTTCAGCTCTGCGGGCTTCCTCCCCCACTCCCCTGTCTCTGGGGGCAAGCCTCCAGACCCTCCAATTTGTTTCTACCTTTTTGCCGATGTTCTTTGTCTCTCGTGGCGGTCCAGAAGTGGGAAATATTACATTTCAGGCTGGTTTCATGGGTGTTCACGGTGGTCTTGTAGTGGTTTTTTTGCTGGAATTCAGCTCTCTTCAGGGAACTCCCCGAAATGTGGTCACCTGGCCTTCCACCATCTTGACCCTCAACCTCTGCTTCCTTTTGTCCTCATTTGTACAGTAGGGGACTTGAATTTTACAACTTCCAAATCCCTTTCAAACTTCAAAAGCCTGTGAGAACAAGGAATATTTAAAAGATAACTGTCAAAATACTCTATCATATATAGATTAACATATATTAAAATTAAAATTAAATTTAAATTAATTAAATTAACTTAACAATTTAAGTTCAGTGGTTGGCTATTCGTAATTAATCATTTCCTGATGACTTTGATCAAGATCTTGGTGAATAGCTCTTACTGGCGATGATGCAGCGGGCAGAGGAGGGAGACCCCTGCTATCAGAAGTGAATGTATCTGCCACTTACTCCCTCAAGCAAGAGTGAAATCTGAGCAACACCCAGGTTGCTTTCCACAAACTCCCAGTGTAAAATGAAAACGGCTTGTCCTTGAGAATTTTTCTTGCGCTTTGGAGAATTTCCTTCCCTGATGCTCTTCGTATCACTTGACAGGAAGGAACCATAAAGAACATTCATTAGTAATTCCTGAATCACCTCAGTGATTTGCAGATACTTTATTAACTGGGACTCTTTCCTTAAATGAAATCAGGGGAGAGGCTCGGGGGTGGGGGCAGGAAAGCAGGGTGTGGGGGGAGGAAGGAAAAGAGCCTTGGGGTTGCTCTGATTCAGAGGATCAGGCTGAGAAAATGCAAGAAGCTGGACCCCTGCTTCCCTCCTCCTCTGCTCATCCCAGATGACCTCCAGAGAGCCTCCCTGTGGGCTCTGAGGATCATAGTTTCAATAGGACTTCCCAAAGGAAGGCTAAGGTGGGAATCTCCAAGTTGGTCACCCTCCATGTTCCTTATTCACAGGACAAGAGAGATTATCTCTTTTGTTTATAGAGTTTCTTGGACTGTTTGGGGTAAGAGCTCTCAGATGTTTTATAATCAGATAACACATAACTCTGCTAACTGGCCTCCTGATTCAGTTTTCTTAAAGCTCTTTATTTTATTTCACTCCCCAAAGTAAGCTTGCTCATTAAACACTATCATAGCCTCACCATTCAAAGTTAGTAATGTCAGCATTACATTGATCCTTCCAATCTTTTGTTCTACATACGGGTTTAAAATGTTCTTTATTTAAAAAAAAATTTTTTTTAAGATTTTTTTATTTATTTGACAGAGAGAAACACAGCCAGAGAGGGAACACAGGCAGGGGGAGTGAGAGAGGGAGAAGCAGGCTTCCCGCCGAGCAGGGAGCCTGATGTGGGACTTGATCCCTGGTCTCCGGGATCATGACCTGAGCCGAAGGCAGTCACTTAACCAACTGAGCCACCCAGGCACCCCTACACATAGCATTTTAATGATTAAGAAATATTAATGTAAGTAATGTTGAATGCATAGTCCACAATCAACCCCGGGTTGTTGGAGATCAAGCTTAGAGGTTTCTGCTATTGAGAATCCTATGCCAGCTGCCATCTGATTTAGGAAGCCACATGTCCACATTGCCTTCAACTGTGTGGCAGAGTAGACACTCCAGATGCAATCACTGGATTAATATTTCTACCTCTACCTGTTTTTATATTTAAGATTCAGAGAAACAGAATTACTGAGTCAAAGCAATAGAAACATTTTAATATAATAAGATAAATTCATTTAGACATCTTTTCTTGTCAACGAAGACCAGTTTGACAGAGGGTCTCCTAATTCTCAAAGGCAGGAATGCATCACGACCTTGGAAAAAGGCTAAAAATAGAGAACTTGAATGACATTAATACTTAGTTCTACACAACTTATGTCCAGCCTCTCTGCATATATCTTTTATTCTTCTTGTTTATCTGCAGAAAGGTCTCCTCTGTTTTTCTTGTCCACCTGACAGAAAACATGACCAAGGCCAAGGGTGGATCCCAATGATGATGTAAGAGGCAGAATGGTTGAGTTGGGGACCTACCTAGTGCTTGTCTGCTCCATTGGCCTTCTAAGATATGTGAATGGAAACTTCTGTTTTTAATCCAGCTGACTAAAACAATTGCTTTTAATCCATTTAGGAAGTCTCTTGTGTTGTCTGAGTTTGCAAATTTTATATACTTAAGTCCATCCATCTTTTATAATTTCTCTAATCCATGCCATCCTTAAAAGTGACCTTTCCCAATTAAAGATTATAGAAATATTTTTTCCATATTTTCTCAGAGTACCTTCATGGCTTTGATTTTTATTTTATTTTTATTTATTTTTAAAGATTTTATTTATTTGACAGAGAGAAACACAGCCAGAGAGGGAACACCAGCAGGGGGAGTGAGAGAGGGAGAAGCAGGCTTCCTGCCTAGCAGGTAGCCCCATGTGGGACTCGATCCGGGGTCTCCAAGATCATGACCTGAGCTGATGGCAGTCGCCCAACCAACTGAGCCACCCAGGCGCCCCTGATTTTTATTTTAAAATCTTCAGTCCAACTGAAGTTTATTTCATGACATGATATAAAGTAAATATAACTTTATAGAAATTCCAGAACTTTCTATCACCTCAAAAGAGCCTCCTCCTAATTAGTAGTCACTCCCCATGTTCCCTTCCCGCAAGTCTGGCAGCCACCAATCTATTTTCTGTCTCTATGGGTTTGCCTATTCTGAACATTTCACATAAGTGGAATAATGCAAGGTATGGCCTTTGCTGTCTGGCCTCTTTCCCCTAACATGATGTTTTCAGGGCTTATTCATGTTGTGGCATGTGTCAGCATTTCATTCCTTTTTGTGGCTGAACAATATTCTCTTGTATGAATATACTACCTTTTATCCATTTATCCATGTATCCATTTAGCTGATGGAAATTTGGGTTGTTTCTGCTCTTTGGCTATCGTGAAATAATGCTACTATGAATGTTTGTTGACAAATTTTTTTAGGGATATATGTTTTCAGTGTCTCTTGGGTGTGGAATTGCTGGTAACTCTATATTTAGCATTTTGAGGAACTGCCAAGCTGTTCTCCAAAGCAGCTGAAGCATTTAACATTCCCACTAGCAATATTCAAGAGTTCCAATTTCTCTGCATCCTTCCCACACTTGTTTTTGTTGGTCTTTTTCATTATTGCTATCCCAGTGGGTGGAAAGGGGTATCTCATCATGGTTTTGATTTGCATTTCCCTAATGACTAATAATGCTGAGCATCTTTTCACAGGCTTATTGGCCATTTGTACATCTTCTTTAGAAAAATGTCTATTCAAATCCTTTGCCCACTTTAATTTTTATTTTATTTTTCTTTGTGCCCCACCCTCCTTTGCCCATTTTTAAATCGAGTTTTTTGCCTTTTTATATGAATTGTAAGGTTTATTTCTCTTATTTATTAATATCGTTCTCAACTTTCTCTTTTTCCTGATGTCCTTATCACTCTGAGTGAATTTATTAGATATTGAGGATATTAATCCTTTTTCTTATTTATTATAAATATTTTCTCCAACTCACTTGTCTTTTTATTTTTAATTTAACATAGTAAGATTTATCAGTCTTTTGGCTTATGCCATTGCATTTACATGCTTGTCTCTTTCTTCACTGCCCCTCCTACCACCCTTGCCTCCAGATCTGGTCGGTTTCTCCTGGCTTATTTGTTGTGTAAGTTTTAACACGTAAGTCTTCAGTTCATTTGTAGTTTATTTTCATATATGGTGTGATACAGAGACTTGATTGCTTCCCTACCCGCCCCCTACTTTACCCAGTTGCCAGTCCACTGTTATTATAAAGTTCATTGATTCCATATTCCCTGTCCTGGTGCTGGCTTATCATCTATTAATTATCTTTTATTATAAGGTTTGTTTCTCTGTTATCTATTCCACTTCATTTAGCTTACTTCCTTATTTTAATAACTGTACTTTTATATCACATTTTAGTATGTTGCAGGTCTGGTCATCTTCATACCCATTGTTTTATAAATCTATTCTTTCTCACTAGAGTTTTCCACTATAGGTATATTGGAGTCATTTAAGTCACCTCAAAAAATATATTTTGGCATTGTGTTAATAAACCTGTCAACAAACTTGAAACTAACTTGTAGTCTCAACAACTGGATATATTCCACTTATTTAAGTCTTCTTGAATAAATTTTAAAAAATGAATAAATAATAATAAAATAATCATTAGTTTTGTTTCTTTATTTTTCTATAGGACCATGCATGGTTGGTTAAAGTCATTCCTTGATACTGTGTTTCATATTTTCATACTTTTGTGAATGCAGTGCTTATCAATTATATTTAAGCTAATGTTCATCATTTTTGTGCTCATTCTTTGCAGAATGCTTATTAATTCAAGGAATCATTTATTTGGGGGTTTTTTGGTGATACTGCTTCTCCTTGAACAGAATTAAAAATTGTTTCTAAACTCCCCCCCCCCCCCACCTTTCTGTTTGGTTGTTTCATATTTGTTCTGGATTCAAAACCAGTTTAGAGGTCTCATGGCTACATAAGCTAGATTCTGGCTAGCTAGAATCTTAAATTATTTTAGAGACCTGTTTTATCCTGAATTTAAAAGGTAGTGCTTCTCAGGCTTTGCTTTGATTGGGAAGTGTGTTAAGCTGTATTCTCTGATAAAGGGAGTATACTAGTTTTATGTGGCTGTTGTAATAGATTACCATTCCAGCGTATGGTAATTTTTGGAGGTGAAAAGGCCAAAATCTGGGGTGCCTGGGTGGCTCAATCAGTTAAGTGTCTGACGGTTGATCTCTGCTCAGGTCTTGAGTTCAAGCCGCATGTTGGACTCCATCTGGGTGTAGAACCTGTTTAAAAAGAAGAAGAAGAAAGCCAAAATCTATCTGCACTCCTTCCCAGAGATTGAGGAGAGAATCTGATCACTCTCTCTTCCAGTTTGGGGTGGCTGACCAACAGTCTTGGGTATTTTTGACTAGTGGCCTCGTCTTTCCAATACTTGCCTTTATCTTCACCTCTCCTTCTCCTCTATGTCTCTGTCAGATCTCCTTGTGCCTCACTCTTATAAGTACAATGGTCTTTGGATTTAGGGCCCACTGGGATAATCTAGGATGGTCTCCATTTCTGTCTTTAATTTACCTCTATAAAGACACTTTCCCAATAAGGTTATATTCACAGGTTCTGGGGATTAATTTGTGGCCATATCTTGTTGGGGACCACCATACAGCCTACTACAGAAGCTGTCCTGGGTACCTGGGTGGCTCAGTTGGTTAAGCATCTGCTTTAGAATCAGCTGAGAGCCTGCTTCTCCCTCTCCTTCTGCTTGCCACTCCTGCTCTCTCTCTCTTGCTCTCTCAAATAAATAAAATATTTTTAAAAACCAAGAAGCCATTTTATAATTGCTAGTACGTAGATTCTCTCCCTTGTTTTTAGATTTTTGTACATGTCTGTGTTTTCCATATGGTATATAAAAGATTGCATTTTATATATGGATTTAGTTTGGTAAAATGTGTATTTTCCAAGTGATTCTGTAATTTCTTTTGAAATAGCATGGCAAGAGAATGGTCCGTTATTTTCCCATGTATTATAAAACTGAGTAAAGTGCGGTGACATATTGATTTCTTAAACATGATGCATGGAAATCTAGTGGTGAAGGTACAGCAACCATCTGCTAGAAATGCAGATGTATTGTTGCTCCCTTGATGTGTTATGTGTCTCTCCTGTGGAAAAAAACAGCCTGTCATTTCATTATTATGTAAGGCAGAATCGCATTATGTAAGTTATTCTCAACAAACGATATTCATTTCAGAAGGTCTGGGTTTTGACATTACGAAATTGCTTTCATGATCGTGAAAGTAAGCATTTAGCAACCTTGTCAAATTATATTTTGAGCTTTGAATTTTTTTTAGAATGTATTTGTATTTATTTTAGTTTCGATATATTGATAAGGAACCACAAGGCATCAGTTCCTCTTGCTCAGTTTTCATAGCATGGCCATTGTGTTCGGAAAATAATAGAGCCACACTGAAGTGTATATTTCTCTTTATCTAACCTTTATATATTTTAATTAAAAATTTTATTGAGATAATTATTGTTTTCATATGCAGTTGTAAGAATCAATACAGAGAAATTCCCCACTGGTGACATTTATGGAAATGCAATATAATGTCACTACCAGGACACTGACATTGACACAATCCACTGATCTTATTCAGATTTCCTGTTTTATTTGTGTGTGTCAGTGTGTGTGTGCTTAACGTTTTATACAGTTTTATAACGTATCTACCACGATAGGATACTGAATATTTCCAATACCCCAAGAATCTTTTATGTTGCCTTTTTATAACGATATGGTTTTCTCCCTTCCCCTGATACGCCCAGCTAATTTATCCTCTCTTTCTAAAATTTGATCATTTCAAAATGTTATATAAACAGAATCAAGCATTGAGTACAGAGTGAACCTTTTGGGAATGGCTTATTTCACTCAACATAATTTCCTGGAGAGCCAGCCACATTGTTGTTGTTTTTCCTCTTTATTACTGAATAATATTCCATGGTATGGATAGATCAGTTTTTTTTGTTTTTTGTTTTTTGTTTTTTGTTTTTTGTTTTGTTTTGTTTTTTTTTAACCCACCTGTTGAAGAAAATCTGGGCTGATTCTACTTTGGGGCTGTTATAATAAAACTGCTATGGAAATTCATATACAGGTTTTTGTGTGAATATGGATTTTCATTTCACTGGGATAAATGCCCAGGAGTGTAATTGCTGAGTATGGTAATTGCATGTTTAGTTTTATAAAAAACTGCCAAACTGATTTTTAGTGTCTCTACCATACCATATTTCCAGCAGCAATGTATGAGTGATCCAGTGTTCCCACATCTTTTCTAACATTTGGTGTTGTCACCAAATAGGTACATAACTGATAGATATGCAGCGATAGCTCATTGTGGGTTTGTTTTTGTTTTTTTTTTTTAAGATTTTATTTATTTGTCAGAGAGAGAGCGCACACAAGCAGGAGGAGGCAGGCAGAGGAAGAAGCAGCCTCCCCACTGAGTAAGGAACCCAGTGTGGAAATCAATCCCAGGACCCTGGGATCTTAACCTAAGTGGAAGGCAGATACTTAACTGACTGAGCCACCCAGGCAACCCTCTCATTATGGTTTTAATTTGCATTTGCCTGAAGTCTAATGATGTTGAACAACTATCTTTTCATGTGTTTATTAGCCATCACTTTCAATGAAAGTTTTTCCAATTTTTACCTTAGATTATCTGCCTTTTTTTGCTGTTGAGTTTTTTTTTTTTTTTTTTTAAGATTTTATTTATTTGACAGAGAGAAACACAGCCAGAGAGGGAACACAAGCAGGGAGAGTGAGAGAAGGAGAAGCAGGCTTCCCGTTGAGCAGGGAGCCCGATGTGGGGCTCGATCCCAGATCTCCAGGGTCATGACATGAGCTGAAGGCTTAACCAACTGAGCCACGCAGGCGCCCCGTGCTGTTGAGTTTTAAGAGTATGTTATATAGGGGCACCTGGGTGGCTCAGTCATTGGGCATTGGTCTCTGGATGGAGCCCTGCATCTGGCTCCCCGCTCAGCAGGAAGCCACATCGGGACCAGGACCATGACCTGAGCCAAAAGCAGTCGCCCAACCAACTGAGCCACCCAGGCGCCCCATTTCTGGTATTTTTTTTTGCTGTTGTTGTTTTCTCTTTTTATTTTTTCAGTCTTGCTAGAGGTTTATCAATTTTATTCAACCCTCCCCTGATCCCCTCGTCCCCTCCATACCAAACTAGCCTTTTGATTTTTTTGCTTTCCTCCTTTATTTTTTTATTTTCAATTTTGTTAATTTCTGCTCTTATCTTTTTAACTTCTTTTGCTTGCTTTGGGCTGATTTTGCTCTCTCTTTTTTCCCCCCTAGTTTCTTGTAGTAGGAAGTTGAGTTATTGATTTGAGATCTTTTTGCATTCTTCATACAAGCATTTTTAGTGTTATTTTCCTATCAGCTACGGTTATAACTGTATCCCATATATTTTGACATATGGTGTGTTAATTTTCATTTGGTTCTATGTATTTTAAAATTTCCTTTGAGGCATCCTTTTTGACACATTGATTATAAGTATTTAATTTTCACATGGTTATTGTTTTCTTGTTTGATTTCACTATGGCAGTGAACACACTTGCATGATTACAGTTACTTTAAATTTTTTGTGGCATGGTTTATGGCCCAGCATATGTTCTCTTCTGATGAGTGTTCCATGAGTGCTTAGAAATAATGTATATTTTACTGAGGTTGGGTTAGTGTTCTACATATGTCAATAAGATCCTGTTTGATTGTGTTGCTCAGGTCTTCTCTATCTCTGCTGATTTTTTATCTAACTAGAAGTCCTCAGTTTCTTAGAGGAGGACAATAGTCCCCAACTATAAATGAGGACTTCTTTGTTTCCCTTTTCAGTTTTGTCACCTTTTGCTTCATGCATTTTGAGGCTCTGTTCTTTGATGCATGCTAACATTTATATTTAAATTGTATTAAGCATATCATAAGATGCTGAGAACTCAAGTTCTAGTTATTAATTTTAGACTGCCTTTATAGTAGACTAGAGAGAAATTTAAAAATAGAACTTTCTAGTATAGTTAATGTAGCAACTATTATTCTAAAAGATTGCCTTGAACAGTTTTCTTACATGTAGGGAACTGATGGTGCTTTATTACTTTAACATCTTTTTTATATAATAGTAAATATAATATATGATTTATAATTATTTAATAAACTTGTTGACTTATATCACCAGTAAAAAGAATTCTAAATTAATACTGTAATAGTTGTGAAATGTGATCTTATACATCAGTTAAAAAAAAATAGAACCAGAATGAAACTTTAAATTCAATCAAATAGGGCGCCTGGGTGCCTCAGTGGGTTAAGTCTCTGCCTTCGGCTCAGGTCATGATCTCAGGGTCCTGGGATCGAGGCCCGCATCCGGCTCTCTGCGCAGCAGGGACCATGTTTCCTCCTCTCTCTCTGCCTGCCTTTCTGCCTACGTGTGAGCTCTCTCTCTGTCAAATAAATAAATAAAATCTTTAAAAAAAATAAATTCAATCAAATAGAGTCTCTTAAACTTCTTGAGTAAGTTTTGTGGAACACCTGGTAGGTTTGATCCTTAGTTAAAGTATAATTTTCTCTGTGAGATTTTACATACAATCTCTTTACATACAATTTATTTACCTTTCTTACGTTTGACACATTCCAGTTTGTGTTGTACTTAACTACATTATGGTTGTGTAACAGTATACTACATTATCATTTCTATGGAACCGGATATATAGTGTGATGGTATTAAAGTGTATTCACAAAATCTTTGATGATCTTCCCTTCACAAAGTGGAACTTAATTAATGGTTCTTAATTCCCTCCTCTTGAATGTGGACTGGGCTTAGTGACTGGCTTCTAGTGAATAGAATAAAACAGAAATGGTGGTGTGGGGTAAAGTAGACTTGGTCATACACAGCATTGTGACTTTCTCTTTGTTCTCTCCTGGATCAACCATATGAGAAAAGCCAGCTTCCCTGTCGTGAGGGCATTCATGTAGCCCTATGGATTGGTCTGTGTGGTGGGAAATTGAGGTCTGTAGACAACAGCCACATGAATGATCCACCTTAAAAGAAAATCCTCCAGCCCAGTCAAGCCTATGACTGCAATCCTGGCCAACATCTTGATGGCAACCTTGTGTGAGTCCCTGAGCCAGAACCACTAGGCTAAACTGCTCCTGGATTCCTGACCTCTGCAAACTGAGTGAAATAATAAACAAGTTGGTAACTTTTAGTAGGTAGCAAAAGATAACTAAGGCCTGTAGCATTTTGTAGCATGCTGCTTTGCATATAGTACATGCTCAAAAATATTTACAAATTTCTTCAAAAGGCATTGATTTGACTCAGGCATTTATATGTTTTCGGATACTTTTCTATAACCCTAGCCCTCTTATTCCTCCTTGAACCTCTTTCTGGGTCTGACCTTGTTGACCCCTGGCTCTTTCAGAGCCCCACTGTTCCCATTTGCCTCAACCTGCCTAATGTCATGTCTGAGATTGGAATGTGGGAGCATTGTGATTCTGGAGAGGAGGCAGTTTGGGGTGATGGGAAAGCCTGGTGTGTACCCCTGTGGGAGTGCAGCTAAAGCATGTCCAGGGCTTGAGAAGCCCGTGGTGGTTGTTGAGGGTGAAATGTGGCCATTGAGCAGGAGAAGAAGTCTGGGAGCTGGCATTCTCTGATGTTTTATAATAATGAAAATGCATGATGAGTACTTTTTATTTTGAAGCTTGCCACTTAAATAGAGTGCTTTGTCTTTATTTTTGCTTCACTTTTTATGTATGTATTCTTGTCATTCACCTCGATTGTAGTCCCCTCTAAAATCTGCTATGGTCTTGGGAGGTTTCTGTGAGCCTTTGCTGTCTCTGGAACTTCCATTCTTCTGGAATTCCTGGGAAGACCGATTAGCCATAGCTGGAAAATCCATCTTTAAATAGACTCCAGGATATGTTTAGAGTTTGGGGAGGGGGGAAGGAGACACATCATGACCTATATTGTCTCTTTGTCCTTGTGTGTTACAGCTTTCTTATCTCTAGTGTCATTTTAGTGAGATTTAGAAGAGATAAATACACGTGCACATTTTCTTGTTTAATTATAAAGCCTTATGAAAACATTAAAAACCAAAGAAGAAAATGTTTTAAGTTAAAGACTGGTTTTTATATATATATTTTTTGAGGATTGTGGCTTATTAATTTTGGAAAGTTCTTGGTTATCTTTCTACCTGAACAGTAGCATATAACACAGTTTGCAGTTAATGAGTTCCTTCCTGAAATGTCCTGTTCACTTGGCTTCTTTTTTTTTTTTTTTTTTTTTTTTTTAAAGATTTTATTTATTTGACAGAGAGAAACACAGCCAGAGAGGGAACACAAGCAGGGGGAGGGAGAGAGGGAGAAGCAGGCTTCCCGCCGAGCAGGGAGCCCGATGCGGGGCTCGATCCCGGGACTCCGGGACCACGACCTGAGCCGAAGGCAGAGGCCTAACCACTGAGCCACCCAGGCGCCCCTCACTTGGCTTCTAAGACACTCCCCTCTGTCGTACTGGCCACTCATTCTCACTTGCCTTTTTTCCTTCTCCCTGCTCTTGCAACATTGGCAGGCTCCAAGCTTGGTTTTGGTTTTTTCAAACTCTTTTGTGAGTTTATGCACCTATGGCTGAAGACATCTTAAATTGATTATTATCAATTCATCCAACCTGGATCTCTTCCCTAACGTCCATTTTCACATCTCTAAGTGCCTAACTCAACATTCTTATGTGGATTTCTAATATGTGCCTCACATACAATATGTCCAAGACTAGCTCTTGATGTCAGCCTCCAAAACCTGCTTTTTCCAGTCTGTATGAATTTTTTTTTTAAGATTTTTTATTTATTTGACAGAGAGAAACACAGCCAGAGAGGGAACACAAGCAGGGGGAGTGAGAGAGGGAGAAGCAGGCTTCCCGCCGAGCAGGGAGCCCGATGTGGGGCTCGATCCCAGGTCTCTGGGATCATGACCTGAGCCGAAGGCAGTCGCTTAACCAACTGAGCCACCCAGGCGCCCCTGTATGAATTTTTTTGATGGTATTTCCATCCTTCCAGTTGCTCAGATCAAAAGTCTTAGCATTAACCTTGACTCCTCTTTTTCTGTACCCCATATCCAGTCTGTCAGCACATCCTGTCAGCTCTGCCTTCAGATTGCATCTGGAATTCATCTCCAACCATGCCATCTAGTCTAGGCCACCATGATCTCATCTTTAGGCTACATAAGGTGCCTCCTCAGTGGCCTCCTTGCTTCTACCTTTGTTCTCTCACTCCACTCTCTGCATAGCAGCAGCGTGTTTCTGTTAAAACCATTGCTCCTTTGTCACTTCCGCTCCAGATTCCTCCAGTGGCTCTTCGTCTCACATCGGAAAAAGCCTCTGAGGCCCAGTGTGACCTGTCTGCGCTGCCATAGTTCCTTTACTTCCTTGACATGCTTCCTTTTAGCTCTCCTTGCTGCACCTCAGACACCCCAAGGCCTCTCCCATTTCAGAGACCCTACAGTTGCTATCCCTTCTGCCTAGAAGGTCTTCCTCAGATAAACATGTGGCTCACTCCCTGGACTCACTTCCTTGTAACCTTCCCAATAACACCTTCCTGAGGCCACAAAATGAAATGTCCCCTGCCTCTTCTCTGGATTCCCTATTTTTTTTTTTTTCTTTTTAAAATTCTATTTATTTATTTGACAGAGAGATAGGCAGAATGAGAGGAGGAAGTAGGCTTCCTGCTGAGCAGAGAGCCAGATGTGGGCCTCGGTCCCAGGACCCTGAGATCATGACCTGAGCCGAAGGCAGAGGCTTTAACCCACTGAGCCACCCAGGCATCCTGGATTCCTTATTCTTCACTTGATTTTTTTCCCTAGAACTTACTGCTATCTAACATTTTGTATATTTTTCTTATTTATTTTATTGGGTTTTGTCTTTCTCCAATATAATGGAAGCTGTGTGAGGAAAGGACATTTTGTCTGCTCTTAACTGCCAAGTCCCCAGCGTATAGAACATGATAGATACTCAGTAATTGAATCTGGGCTAGAAAATAAGTTTTGTCAGGGTGCCCAGGTGGGGCTCAGTCGCTTATGCATCTGACTCTTGATTTTGGCTTAGATCATGATCTTGGGGTTGTGGGATCTAGCCCTGTGATGGCTCCACACTCAGCACAGAGTCTCTTTGTCCCTCTTCCTCTGCTGCTAACCCCACTCATGCGCATGCTCTCTCCCCATCTCTATCTCTTAAATAAATAAATAAATAAATAATCTTTTTAAAAAAGTAAATAACTTTTGTCCTCTTAAGAATGGTTGCCTAAGTTTTCTGCCTTTACACAGATATACAAATCAAAATAAGGCCAGTAAATATCAAATAACAGTTCAAACTTTATTTTTTTTATTTTTATTTTTTTAAAAGATTTTATTTATTTGACAGAGAGAAACACAGCCAGAGAGGGAACACAAGCAGGGGGAGTGACAGAGGGAGAAGCAGGCTTCCCACCAAGCAGGGAGCCCAATGTGGGGCTCGATCCCGGGTCTCCGGGACCATGACCTGAGCCGAAGGCAGTGGCTTAACCAACTGAGCCACCCAGGCGTCCCAGGTCAAACTTTAAAAAGGAAGCAAAGAATAATTCAGCAAAACAATGAGCAGATATTTATTGGGTGCTTCTGTAGTATTTCTTACATGAGCCCATTTAATTCTCATTGCACTAACTTGTAAAAAGCAGTGATTTTAATTTTTATGGATAAGAAAACTGAGGCTCAGAGAAATCAGATTATTTATAGGTAGTCAGTATATATCTGGCAAAGCAAGAACCATGATTGCTTGTCTAAAACTGCAGGCTAATTTAGCATTTTAGCAGTGAAATTTTCTTCTCACATGTGGAGAAGAAACAGGTATCTTAGAACACTTATCATTCTTGTTGCTTGTGTATCCCGTATTAAGGGAGCCACACACACGCAAAAAAAATGTTTGTACATATTTTTTCATCAGAGATTTGCACTTTTGGTCATACATTCATTCTTCCTTTATACTTATATCTGGAAACTCTCATTTACCCAGATCTCCCCTCCCTCCAAATAAGAGGATTTTTCTCAGACTTCCTAGTTAAAAGTTTACCAGAAGATCAAAATACCTCTCTCTATCCTACCACTTCTGGACATGTCACCAATTATGGGAATTCCTAATTGGTCTCCAGGCTTTGGAAATCCCAGTTATGGTGTTGAACCCACTTTGTTATGGGTTGTGCTACAAGAAATCAGAAGAAAGAGACCACAGACTCCAAGTTGCTTCTCAATCAAATCAGCTGTGGTTAAGAAGGATATAGATTGTATTTTTGGCAATAAGTATTACTTTCCCAGTGGCTTGCAGTCATTTAAAATTAATAAAGAAAAAGAGGGGCCACAGTATTGACCTTTCTAAAATGTTGAGAATTCACTAATCCTGCTACTTCTTGCTGGCAAGTTGAGAGACAAGTCAGGACTTCCCAGTTTATACATGACAAAACTTTACTAAGTCAGACTAATTGAGCACAGAGAAAGTTGGAATTAGTCAAAAGTAAAATTATAGCATGTAAAGAAATGCAGCCTTTTAATATTTTGCATATACTCTAACTCCCATTAAATAGTACCTAAGTGTTGCAAAGTATAAGTCCTGAAGGGCGGGCCTCCTTTTAATGAATAGTTAAGAATCATTTTTAATCAGCAGGTTGTTTGTACACAAGTATAAATTATTTTCAGTGGGTTAAATATTTTTGCTGAAAGATTTTCCCTCTGCCCTTCTGCTTGGTAAGCTTTTTGCTGTCGACTAGCCAGACTCAACTATACAGCCTAGCTCAGATTACATTGGAAACCTGGCTAGGTGCCTTACCCCATTTTTAAGGCCCAGCCTACCAGACAAGTGGGGAAAGGATCAGCGTCCTTCCTCTTGTCAACCTTATGCAGTCACATTCCTCCTTTGTGGGTTCTTCTTCTTGCTCATGGGAAATGCCAATGTCCTGTTTTTAGAGAAACAGCCCTCAAATTGGTGGTACCTTTTGAAATATACTTCAAGGACTTTGAAACTCACTCTTATTCTGAGGTCAATGTTTCTTTTATTTCAGATAGTCACACTTCCACTATGTTCTTTCCTAGGGATACCTGCCCCCAAAACTCCCATCCAAGTTCTCCTTTTTTCTGCTTCCCTAGTTCCTTCTCTTTGTTCTTAGCCCTTGTTCTGTTGGTACTCATCTGTTTGATTTCCTTCTAGACTGCAGATGCTTTGAAGTCAGAGACCTTCCTTCCTTCCTTCCTTCCTTCCTTCCTTCCTTCCTCTCTTTTTATTCTTAGAGAGAGGGTATGCATGAGCAGGGGTGGGGAGAGGCAGAGGGAGAGAGAGAATCTTACGCAGACTCCATACAACCCAGAGCCTGATGTGGGGCTCCATTCCACAACCCCTAGATCATGACCTGAGCTGAAACCAAGAATTGGATGCTTAACCATATGAGCTGCCACCTAGGCACCCCTCCCTTTATTCTTTCTTGTATTCCAAACACCTAGCATGGTGAATGGCATATAATAGGGAAACCATTTAGGAATGATGGAGAAAAATGCTTTATATTCACAACAGAGTGCTGCTGTGTGCCGCTTTACTCCATGGCATTGGAATATAAAAACTGGACAAGTTTAGAAGTATTCACACTGAAGCCTTCCTACTGTAGAGTTTGCTTCTCCAACTTCTGTCCCTTCCTTGCCTGGATAAGGGAAAAGTGAGGAGACTATAAACAGTTTTAATTTCTGACCTAAGAATGAAATGGGAAGTGGCAGAGAAAGAGGAAGAGAAAGAGACCTGCCCATGTATCTGCCTCTGAAACATTCCTCCCTGGTCCTCTGGAACCAACACAATCAGGCCAAGGTATGACCAGAGCCAGTAAGAAGGGCCATCCTACTCTAAGGACTTTCTAGAGTGGCACTTTTACATACCTCATTAGGGTGACTAGATGTCTTCCATTGCCTGGTGTCCTGATTCTAGCACTGAAACTCCTGTCGCATGAAACCACTCCCTGGGACCCACGAAGCCCTGACTTTTGGCGATGGGCACCAAAGGTTGGGAGAAAAGTACAGAACCCATGAGGTGGCTTCCAGACCTAGGGGCTGACAGCAGTGGCGCTTTAATGCCAGATGAAGACCACATCGATGGTTTGCCTTCTGTAGTTGCTGTCACCAATTTTCTCCTGATGATGGTATCTGCGATTTACGATTCATAGGAATGAATCATCCATTGTGATCATTCATCACTCTGAGCAAGGAGATGTAAGTGTGTAATTAAGGGAGTTATAATCATGGGTGTCTGTGTGGCTCAGTTGTTATGTGTCTACCTTTGGCTCAGGTCTTGATCCTGGGGTCCTGGGATTGAGCCCCACATCAGGTTTCCTACTTGGTGGGAAGCCTGCTTCTCCCTTTCCCATGCCTCTTGTTTTCCCTCTCTCACTGTGTCTCTTCCTGTCAAATAAATAAATAAAATATTTTTTTCAAAGTGTTGTAATCATGAGAGTTAAGAATCTGGCTTTGACTTGGCCTGTTGATTAACTGTTGTGCTTTGTATCAAGATAGTGCTTGTTAAAATGTTAACATTGTGAATATTCTGATCCTGTCTTCTAAGAATTCAGATAATTAAAACAATTACAATAGCAATGCCAGCATGGCCCAAATCTCATTGAAAAAGAAGGCTAATTGACTGTGATATTTTAATGACAGATGGGAGAATGCATACAACTGAACTGGGGAGCTAAATGACCAAAGCAGAGCATAATACAAAATATACAGAACAGGCATTGGAACTGGGCCTGGAGAAGGTGGCGTGAAAGCACATAGGGAGGCTGAATCCCACTAATTTGGGCTGAGATAGGCAAGTACTTCTAATTCAAAAGTTTTTTCATCTCTCAAAAGGATACCAATAATTAGTTAAAAATAGCTGCTGCAGGGCGCCTGGTTGGCTCAGGCAGTTAAGCGTCCAACTCTTGGTTTCCGCTCAGGTCATGATCTCAGGATCATGAGATCCAGCCCTATGTTGGGCTCCGTGGTCAGCGTGGAGTCTGCTAGAGGTTCTCTCTCTCTCTCTCTCTCTCTCTCTCTCCCTCTCCCTTTTCCTCTGTTCCTCCTGCTTGTTCTCTCACTCTCAAATAAATAATTTTTTTTTAATTGCTGCCGCTAAATAATCTTAGACATATCACACCAATGAATATGCATTAGGTTTCATTTCCCTATTGCTCTGTGGAACTGACATTTTCTGATTCAGAGGATGCAGTAGTAATGTGCCCTGTGGGCAAATGAGGAAACCTGAAAACCATGCCCCTTCTCATGTAGAGCTGATTCTGTGTGGTCTTCTCAACCATCCCACCGTCTATAGTAAACAAGTTCATCAAATCAAATGTTCTAGCCCGTTACTAGGTATTTTGATTTAAAGTTGAACTTTTGAATCGTCTCCTTGATTTCTGTGAAGAGTTTAGTGAAATCTAAGAAAATTAAAAAGCACATAGATTGTTGATATCTTGTTCTACTTTGGCACTTATTTGAGTATCCGTATCCAGCACATAGTTCAAATGTAAATTTTGAAAATTCCATCCAATCTATAAACTTCTCACCAAAGAAACTGAAATGGTTTTACCTACTAAATACTTATATATCTTATACACACACTCTTAAAGAAGCATGATTGTTTATTTATCTGTGCTATTGAGGCTTTTATAATGCTAGTTTGGGGTTACTTTTCCATTTCCTCAAAATGTGCAGAAGCATTTAATGAAATGTTTGAATTTATAGAAATAGAGATAATCTCCTTAGCACATCTGCCTACAAGATGATCATCGCTGTTGTTAGTTATAAAATGATATTAAAATTTTGGATTGGTGTAAAATCATTTTTCAAGTGTGGGACAAAAGGAATGTCCTCTAATTTGGAATTACATTGAGGATGAGATGGTGGGAAAAAATACATAAGAGACATTTACATTCTTTTTCTTCAAAACTTCTTAGTGATTTTTGGTGAGGCCATAAGAAGCCTCAAGAAGTAGATTAAGTGACTATATTGAGTCATTTGATATTCTGTTTAGGTTGTGGCAAAAAACTCATGGTGATAAAATGAGTCCTTTTTGAAAATGACTTTCAACTTGCTGAAATAATTATCAGGAAAGGGGGAAAAACATCAGAAAAAGGGCACCAACTTTAATAGGATTTTCCCAATGAAACTAAGACTTTGATCTTAGAAGTTAAAATGACCTTTTTACGTCAGAGCTATATTCCTGGAGAAAGAGAGGTTTAACTTATCCATTTGGATTGTTCAAAATGGTAGACAAACTTAAATGTAAAATGTAAAACTATAGACCTTCTAGAAAAGAGCATAAGAGAAAATCTTTGGGACTTAAAATTGAGGCCATCAAAATTATCCAAAATTGGAACTGATCAAAATTAAGTAGATTTGGTCCAGGAAAGAACCTACTGGAAGGATGAAAAGACAAGTCATAGATTGGGAAAAAATACTTGCAAAGTACATATCCAAGTCCTTATATCCAGACTATATAAAGAACTTTCAAAACTCAACAGGGAAAAAAAATCCTGTTGGAAATACATTAAAAAGATTATCCACCATGACCAGGTGGGTTTTATCCCAGGGATGCAGGGGTGGTTCAACACTCGCAAAACAATCAACGTGATAGAACAAATCAATAAGAGAAGAGAGAAAACCACATGGTACTCTCAATTGATGCAGAAAAGGCATTTGACAAAATATAACATCCGTTCCTGATCAAAACCCTTCAAAGTATAGGGATAGAGGGAACATTTCTCAACCTCTTAAAATCTATCTACTAAAAACCCACAGCGAATATCATCCTCAATGGGGAAAAACTGACAGCCTTTCCTCTGAGATCAGGAACAAGGCAAGAATACCCACTCTCACCACTACTATTCAACATAGTGTTAGAAGTCCTAGCAACAGCAATCAGACAACAGAAAGAAATAAAAGGTATCCAGCTTGGCAAAGAGGAAGTCAAACTCTCTCTCTTTGCAGATGACATGATGCTCTATGTGGAAAACCCAAAAGACTCTACCCCCAAACTACTAGATCTCATACAACAATTTGGTAATGTGGCAGGATACAAAATCAATGCGTAGAAATCAGTTGCATTCTTATACACTAACAACGAAAAAATAGAAAGGGAAATCAGAGAATCGATTCCATTTACTATAGCACCAAAAACTATAAGATACTTAGGAATAAACCTAACCAAAGAAGTCAAGGATCTGTACTCGAGGAACTACAGAACACTCATGAAAGAAATTGAAGAAGACACAAAAAGATGGAAGAGCAT